>JAOEHY010014279.1:0-39444 GCA_025447955.1 Psilopsiagon aurifrons
CCCTCTACTCTGCTCTCGTGAGACCTCACTTGGAGTATTGTGTGCAGTTCTGGGGTCCTCAACATAAAAAGGACATGCAACTGTTGGAACAACTCCAGAGGAGGGCCATGAGGATGATCAGGGGATTGGAGCAAATCCCATATGAAGATAGGATGAGAAAGTTGAGGCTGTTCAGCCTGTTGAAGAGACGGCTGTGTGGAGACCTCATAGCAGCCTTCCAATATCTGAATGGGGCCTATAGGGATGCTGGGGACGGACTCTTCTTTAGTGACCGTAGTGAGAGGACAAGGAGTAATGGGTTCAAACTTAAACAGCGGAAGTTTAGATTGGATATGAAGAAGAAATTCTTTATTGTGAGGGTGGTGAGGCACTGGAATGGGTTGCCCAGGGAAGTTGAAAATGCTCCATCGCTGGTGGTGTTCAAGGCTGGGCTGGACATAGCCTTGGGTGATGTTTTAGTGGGAGGTGTCTCTGCGCATGGCAGGGGGGTTGGAACCAGATGATCTTAGGCCCTTTCCAACCCTAACTATTCTATGATTCTCTGATAATGTACAGGTAACCCCCACTGAAGCCAAGGGTTAATACTTAGTCATACCACGTAAAGCACGTTTTTACCCAGGGTTTATGTTTTTTTTTGTCTGGAGCTTTTGCTCTTGCTGGGGATCATATACAGACAAAAAAACCAATTCATTAGCAGCCAGCTCATCACTTCATTGCATTAAAGAATCCTCAGAAGACCTAACATCAAAATAGCTTGTTCAGCACCTGGCCCTATTCCTTATTCCCAGTACTGAAATAAATCGCTAATCAACTTGCAATGCATAAAGCTTCTGCAAGTAGCTGTCTGTTGTGCCAGAGACCCTGGTGTTCTCTTGTTGCTTCCTGGAAGACAGGAGGTACCAGTGTAGCAAAATAACAGATTTCAGCATGAGGCTTTACAATGAACATAAACAAAAGATCTGCAAATTCAAGCATGTCTGTCCTGAGTTTTCACAAATCAGTGCTAAGTATTCTTTGCAACGCAAAAAAAATGATCTCACATGCAAAGGCAATGTATTTGTGGTCAGTGGACCTAGACGTACATTTCAAATTCAATGTCTGAAACTAAACATAAAAAAGCAAGTGCCAGCCAAATAGCAGGACTCAAATCAGCTATTTAAACTATACTGCTTGAAAATTTGTGTAGCTGCATATTTATATATATGTATATACAAATTCCCACCAACATATTTCACATGAGTCACTGAATAGTTTTTTCATTGGAAATCATAGTAACATTAAGGTACTGGTCTCACACAAAAAAGCAACAGAAATAGATTTCCTATTGCTAACGTTTTATGAACAGCAAAACAAGAATGGAATATATATAAAACTGGTTTGAGACATATTAGATATGATGTCAGTAGCATGAGCAAATTGAACTGGGGATATTCTTTGACTGACTAGTGACTACAATCCACAGGAAATTCGAATCCATTGTGTTCAACAAGCATGATGAACTGTGTTCATAATACTCTACAATAAAGCTAAATTCCAGGAGTTTGCTCCTGAAATTATTTTGATAATTACAAATCCTTCCATGTCTTTACCCTACGCAGATTTTCCTAAAATGCAGGATAAGGAAGAGATGATACCCTAAATTTTATTTGTTATCTTTAAGCCAACATAAAAATTATACCGGATCAACTTTTTCAACCTAAAAATACATCCAGTTCATTCTACTCAAGTTATCAGATCTTATATGTCACTTTTAAACTACTGAATTTAAATTTCAAAAAGGAGACCCTGTTCAGCAATATGATGCCTAGGTGCATGTAAGTAAGGATAGACAGCCTTACTTGCCTCTTGATAAAGCATCAAATCTGTATTTTATCAGGTTCTTCAAGAAGAAAGAAAGAAAAAATGGTTCACTGAGAGAATACTTTTACAGGATTAAACAAAAGATATTAAGGCAGTGAGATAGTCTGCATTTTTGAATGACTGCGTATGATATTTCTCAAAACAGGAAAGCTATTTTACAGGGATATTAAAGGAACATTGCTTCCTTTCCTGCAATTAAAATACTGAATCTGGTACTCCCCTCAGAATTTATAATATAACTTCAGGAAGTGAAATTAGTTCCTGAGTACATAACAAGTTTACTTAGCCTACACTGAACTGATTTCTAAATAAAGGCAAAAAAGTACCAAAAATGTACCAAAAAAATACGAAACTCCTATAAATTTTTCTTTTAATGTACCTTTCACTTACAGTACTGGAAAACAAATTGCCAAAACGTATTAAGAAGTATCATTTTCCATGCAGTGGAAATACCCTTTCCCTCATGAAGTCAGAAACTTGACTTTCTCAAACTCAACTCGGTTTTACAAATCTTGCAAAATCAAGTATCTGAGATACGCTATACACTGTTTCACAGCTTTCCTGTCCATAATACAACCACAGGATTACTTGGGATAGGAAAGGAGGGAAAAGCCCCTGTCATAACTGACACAAAACCATTCATGAGCACAGCACCCCTGTTCTTGGATCAGGGCAGAGCCCTCTCCTCTAATAATATGGCTTTCTGTCGAACACTCACTATGCTAAGATTTACTGATGACAACCCTGATTAAACAAGTAATTAAATCCTCCAAAACACTCCTATGGTTCGGCAAATGTTGTGAGGAGGACAGTGACCAAGCAGCAGTTATGACCTTGAAATAAAAGTATTGATTGGATTTTGCTTTCTGAAACAAAGAAGGGGAAACTGAAACCAACTATCCTGAATCATTAATGAGCTTCCACAGCATGCTCCTAACTCCAGGTTTTTACATATTCAAGTAAATTCTTAAGTCTTCCACAACACCAGCACATTTGCAAACTACTCATGAAAAGGAACTGCAGATTCATTCAAGACAACATGAAGTGCCTCTAGGCAACAACTCAAAGGTGTCACTTCTTGTGTACTTCAGACTATGTAAAAGAGAACAACGTCTGTTATATGTTTGTTTAAATATACATATGTATGTGTGTGTTTGCTCATATTACATTCATTACTGTGAGCAACTAGAAGATGCTATTGGTTGCCCATGCCACCACCTAGGCTTTCATTAGTACCCAGTGATGAAGAATATGATTTTCCAGTCTGGGGCTCTTTCCTAGGACTGACAGCTCTTTGGGCATACTTTCTATTAGGAATTCCATTTGGCCCTAAAAGAAGGAGAATTCTGGTGGGTTTGTTGTTGGGTTTTGGGTTTGAGGTTTTTTGTTTGTTTGTGGGTTTTTTTCTAGTTTGTTTGGTTTTTCAGAAAAAATAAAAGCTCTTCATAGAATGGAATGAAATAAAATTATGTGAAGTTATACTTTCGTGGCAGGAAAAATCCAAATTACTGCTCTTTTGTATTGATTAGCACTTAGTGCTAATAAGTGGAGATAAGCAAGCCGGACATTAGATAAGACATAAGACGTAGGAAGGTGTTATGATAATTTTCTCCTTATTCATCTTGCATTTCACTACATCCTCCTGTTTAGTGAGTTTTTCCTCCTCAATATATTCTTCAGTTTTTCTTCTAAAGTCTCCTTTCCTACAAATTGTCTCCAATAGCTGCTAGTAGTTGAAGCTATTAGTATTCACAACTGCATTTTATTGCAGCTGTTACTTACTGCAACACAAGGAAAGCCTCCTTCATTGGTCTTGGCTCATCCAGCAAATTATTATCTAACTATTAATGTACTTCTTCAGTGAAGTCATAAGTTAGTTTATAGCACTGATTTTCTGATTGCAAAATGCCTTTATTAGACAAAGCAACCATGTTAAAAGACTGGAGAATTATTAAGCTGAGATTTGTTTTAAATGTGATCAAACCAAAAGATCTTGAAGAAAACCATCTAAAAGTCAAATGGGCATTGGCTATAGACATTTCCTCTCAGGCAGATGCTGCTCAGCAAAGAAAAGAGTATCAACAAGGTGTAAATACAAAACCAAAAAAATATTCAGTTTATCATCCAACATAGGAAAGAATAATGCAACAACTTCAGACCCCACTGGCACACAGCAGTGCACTGGCAGAAATCTATAGGCTATATCTGCACAAAAGAGTACTCAATGCTGTCAAAGACAGTGAGTTCACATGTATCGAAAGTTGGCTATTTTCAAAACATCCATGTGATTAAACTGCCTATTTTATTACCAATATTTGTACTCTCCAAGGACTAGGAATCTTCCTCAGAAATATAAGGACAATATGGTCACATTGACAAAGACAAGAATCACTACTTCCAGAATCAAATTCAAGCACCTTCTACAGTACCTAAAATATGATATAAAAAACCACTTGAGTAACAGTGCTGTTTCTATTCTTAATGATTACTGAAGTAACGTCATAAAATAAAATGCTACTCATTATCTTACGCAAAATACTGGGGATTAAAAATTCCATACTGTGAAATCACACACAAATGGAAATATAACACTTCTGTTCACTATAGAAATTAACATTTTTGTATGCTAGCAAAAAACCATCAAAACAAGATTAAAATCATAAGCAAGGAACACGCAGACTGGGCAATGATAGCAACATTCATCTAAGTAAGAGAGAAAGAGATGAGCTGTGCATTACAGTTCCAGTCTACATATGAAGAGCAATGCTCAAACATTAACAGACAGGAAGAGAAGAATCAGTCATAATGTTGTAGTTCAGTTTTACATTTTCTCTCTACCATTGTGTGTTCCATAAGATACAGGTAATGAACAATGAGGCGTTTCAGTGCCATGAACTGGACAATATCAAAATGCCATAACCACAGGTCTGTAAGACCTATGGATTACATCTTTCTTGTAAAACCAAGATGTTAACTAGGGGACAGTCTGAATGCTACTGTACAGGGCTTTGCAAAATAATCTTTCTCATCCTCTAACCTTTTTGATCCTGGAGTGGCTACAGCACAAGAAACACACTTCTTGTTCCATTCCAAGCTGAAGTTTAATAACTTACTATTATTATTATCATTATTATTATCATTATTATTTTTGGTTTGTTTTGTTTTCAGAAAGGTGTGTTGGAATTCACGGCTATGTGGACTCAGTGAGGGGCAGCACAAAAGACAGCTGACTGCAGGACACTGTTATTAGCTAAGGAGCAGGACATATCTCTTAACAGAAGCATGGACTACTTTCTCTGATCCCATGATATTATTTTGAAACATACATACATCGTGGTACGAAATTCCACACTAACAGATCAACCCCACAACCATACCATTCCACGGACTTCAAAAGCTTGATTTCTGTCTGGCAACAGCTAGAAAGGAGAGAAAAGTAAGTTTCCAAGCTTTCATGCTACTGTCACAGAGCTCAGAGCAGCTCCTGGCCCTACCTGTAGTGACTAGACTAGGTCTGGCAACCTTTGCAAGGTACCTGTCAAGGATGCATTCCCAATAATGGCCTAACCTAGAATAAAGTTGTTCTGGGACGCAACATCTCACTTTATCAGTTTGTCAGAGCTCATAACGTCCACAGCTCTTAATCCTCCCCTCCCACTGCCCCTTCTCTGATTTTCACTGGGTAGGATTACCAACTCATTCCATTCTTCATTCACATTCCCACTGATTTTTTGCTTCTCTCCATGACATCATGAAACACCCTATCAAAGTCAGCTTGAAACCTCCACCAGATGGATGAGAAATCACATTACCTCAGCTTACAGAAGTTAGACCTACCTTCCTCATCATAACTATTGCATCTTCAGTCATAGCAACTGCTCCAAAACTTTGGCCTCCTATCTTAATCCCTTCTTGCTCTTCTCTTTCTACTCGGTACAGAATTGGAAAGGGGTGTATTTTTTGCCTTTTCAGCTTGCTTTTGCTTAGTTATACAGCAATGTTTTCCTTTATTACAACCTTTTCTTTTTTCCCCATGTCCTGAGCTCAGCTATTTTGCTCCTTCTCAGTAGCTGGTGCAGTGCAGTGTTTTTGACTTTAGTCTGAGAAAAATGCTGATAACACACTGATGTTTTTAATTGTTGCTAAGTAATGCTTGTCCCAATCAAGGACTTTTCAGTCTCTCATGCTCTGCCAGTCAGGAGGAGCACAAGGAGTTGGGAGGAAGCAGAGACAGGACACCTGACTCAAACTAGCCAAAGAGGCACTCAATACCATAGCACATCATGCCCAGTATATAAACTGGGGGGAGTCACGCAGAAGGGCAGATAGCTGCTCAGGTCAAGCTGGGTATCGGTTGTCAGGTGGTGAGCAATTGTATTGTGCATCACTTGCATTTATTGTTTTTTTCCCTTCTCCCTTTTAGTTTTATATTCTCCTCCCTTGTTATTTCCTTATCATTATTATTATTGGTGGTAGCAGTAGTGGTTTTGTGTTATACCTTAGTTACTGGACTGTTCTTATCTAAACTTGTGGGAGTGGGGGGAATGAGTGAGAGGCTGCATGGTTCTAGGTTACCAGCTGGGCTCAAACCATGACATGCCTTCACAGTTTAAGAAATTCTCTACCTGCTTACCTCTTCTAGTCTTCCTACTTAGACCCAAAGATCTGCCCTCCTAGTTTCCCTTACTCTTTTTCTCACCCCTCCCTTGTTCTCCTCTATCACTTCTCACATAGCCCAATTTCTCTCACAATAAAGGCGGGCTTTGATCTTGCCTTAAAAGAAAAAAAAAAAGTTACAACATCCATCTCTCAAACTATCACCTGTATTTCTCAATGAGCTCACTGAATGAAATGCAGGAAGTTTACCAGGCCTTTTTCTTGGACTATCAGCCCTCTGGCTATGATTTCTCTGGTCTGCATCCAAGACCTTACTCAATATCATCCTGACCCATGACTATATTTCCTATTACCCTTACATCCTACATAACATATCATTAGCCTTCTGTTCTTAGTTTTATATGACTCATGATTCAGATATATTTATTCTGTCCAAACTGCCACAATCTAACACTTCTTTACAAAATGATCCACGAATTCTTTACAGTCAGTTTCAGAAACAAGAAAATAAATTGCACTTTTCTTCACAAAGTAGCAGTCAAGGTGGTGCTACTACAAAAAATCCCTAGCCAACTGTACTATTGCTAAATACAGACAAAAATCTACACAAAGAGCTACAAAACATTATTTTGAAGGAAAAGAAAACTGAATTTGTTCAGTCTGGCTGCAGGAATCATGAAAGATCATACAAAATTCACTTCTCTTATTTTTCCAACTTTAAAATTGTAGACCTATTTTGCATGACTAGCAATGTCTTTTAGTGAAATTGAACAGCAGAAATATGTCAGAGCTACAATCACATTTCAAAAGGTGAATCATAGCAGCAAAGCCATGAAATGCTTTAAAAGCTGACATACTTGTTTTTTTCAAGTGACTAAACTATGACTATACTGGACAAATAAAAATATTCAACCACCATAAAGTTCTGTTGAACAAAACATAAAACTGTTTTGAGTCACATTAAGGAAGATATTTATCTGCCTACAGTTGATGGGCTATATACCAAACCATGAATGTGTAAGCATACATGAGCACAAATATGAATGCTGTGCATTCAGTCTGTGTAAAAAGGATTCATCAGTTCAGGCTACAGCCAGTGCTCATATCTACCACCAGATAAGTTCAGTTTTCTTACTGGCATCAGCAAAATACTTCTTGCTGTACGTTTTATGCTTTCCACAAACACCAGCCAATGCAGTCAGGTGCATCTGAAATGCAGCTAAGGGAACCCTCTGAAATTTCAATTCCTTACATTCCCTCTTTTCATAACCTTTTTGTAGCTAATACTCACCTAAGAGAATTGTTTCTGGTCCATATCTTGTCAAGAGTGAGTTCAGGAGAGAACTTACTAGCTAGGGCTCTTTCCTGTGACCTTTTTTTAAATCCTGCCATGATGGCTGGAAGCCATATTCCAGAAAACACTGATATTTCATCCTCTTTTTAAGAAGCTATTTAAGAACCACTCTAAGATGCCGCCCTCATCCAGAGCTCAGAGTGTTACAGTGTGAAGGTTAATAGAGCAGTGAAGGGCCAAGATTAAGTTCCACCTATTCTTTGCAAGGATTTAGTTTCCCATGTTACTATAAAGACACTTTTCTAGATACACATGGAAGCTGACACAGCCAACCGCAGGACCTCTGGCTGCTGCACTTCCCAAAGAAATGCTAACCCACATCGATCTGAATGACTCCAATTCCTATCTACACTCATTTACTGGCAGGGAAGTATAAAAGGGCCATTGTGTAAAAAAAGTCAGGCTCACTGACCTTTTTTTTTACTGAAGGATGCCATCAGCATACCAACATCTTTAGATATCAATGATCCATTTTATGCTGCCCACTTCCTCCTCTCCTTTCCAAAACCCTCCTACTTAGAAAGGACACTACCTCAGTTTTAAACATTAATGCAGTTCTTTAACAAGGTAACAGTAATGAACACTGAATTCTGAAGTCAACCCTGTATCTGTATCTGAGGTTCTTCTTTTTTTCCTCACATTGAAGCAAAACAAACTGGTGACCAAGCTGTTGAACTGAAAGAAAGCATTTCAGTTAAAACATTTCCATAGCACTGCTCACTGTCCTAAATGCATTTTCAGGACTGTAAGAGAGAACAAAGGCTATCAGTAGACAAGTGCAATGCAATGAGTTGGAAAAAGATCAGATATCTAACTAGCTAACTCTGAAGTATGTAACTTAAATTTAAGTAAACTTGGGAGTTAGGACAGCTGGAATAGGTACTTGGGAAACTCTCAGAAGCTCTGTGTCTTGTGTGTAAAAAGCAAGTCATACATGAAAGGAATTAATTTAGTGTGCACAAAGTATGGGAGCTCAGTGCAAGGAGATCATTGTTCCAAGGCCATGGTGTATGCTGCAGTTCACAAAACATTCTTTTTACAGGTTGTGGTCAGTGAGAACAATGCTCAGCTTTACACTTTATGCAATCAAAGCACCTGTTCGTAAAATCATAGCTTTTACTTAGCAAAAATGTCATCCTGGCTGCTGGGAGCAACTCAAAATTTACAAAAGTTACCATCACTGCAGCACCTAAAGACTTAATTGCTAGGCAACGTCATTGTGACTAATAATGAATGTCTACTGTGGCATGAACACTTTTTGGAAGTACACGGGTCACAGCCAATTGCATAAATACTGCAAACGCACAGTAGGAATTCTCTTAGCACTCTTTGGCACCATAAGGGTACAACTGTCAGCCCAGAGCTGCCAAAGGCAAAACCAGCACTGGACTGCTGCTGTAGAAGAAAGGTACAGGAAGGCAGAATAAGGCAGGCTCATCCTTCTCCCAAGAATACCACCTCCTCACAGTCCAAATTTGGCACATTTGGGCCTGAACCATGCAACTGGATAGACACTTCCAGTTCTCGCAGGAACACACAGTGACCTGAGCACAGGAACTGTCCAAATACACCAAAGGGAAAAGCAGGGATTCCAAGCTTCTTTGTGGCCTCAGGACAGTATGGTCGAACAGCCTGAAAGCATAAGTACTCCTCACTTTCTCTGTTGGTTTGCTACCACACTCCTCTTGTGCGTGCCATGTGGCTTGTAGCATATTCTGCGTGAAAGACCCAGGTACAGGCTGCCTTGCCAAGGACTGAAAGGAAGAATGTTTCCTCTGGTTCCTTTGCACTCATGCTAGATCACCTGGTGAATTGGGGGACTGCACCCTCTATCAGCTAAAAGAAATTTCAAACTATTACGTTGTCAAAATAAAGCTATGTGTACTTATTTTAAACCTTTTTTTTTTACCAAAGCAACAGCGTGCCTCAGGGATAGACAGAAGGAAACTTTCCCTTGCCAGTCTTCCTGTGTGCTGCAGGCGTAGAATGCAACAACAGCCATGCTAGTCCAACCAAATTAAGATCTATCGTCCTGCCTCTAACAGAGGTCAAAAGTATCTGCCAAAAGTATCTGCCTGAGGGATCACGCAAACACAAAGCAAGCACATAGTCACACTTACTCAGAATACCTTTGCTGCTCAGATCTCATGTGTAAGAAGTAATGCCTTCATGCTGCATTAATAACTGTATTGCTCAAACTCACAGCCTCTCAGCAGGGAACAGGCCTTGTGCCATTCACCTGGCTCACAACCTGAACCCACAAGGCACCCGAGGTTTACTGTTCCACCAGCAAGTTGCATGACTTCTGGTGGCAGCAGAAAAACCTGCATTACTGGAGCATGCAGGGAGAGACCATTGTAAGAGCAGCTGCAATGCAGAAGCTTCAGACATCATGAGAACCAGTTACAAAACCTGCTTAGCTGGCAAGCTGGCACTCAGAAGCACAGAAAAGAAATTTAGCAAGAGATTATCTACCGCTCTCCAAAGTAACCGAGGGCTCTGAGAGCTCACAGGAAACCTCCAAGAGGATGGCAATGGGCAGGAATATTTAACTGGGTGGCAGCCACAAACAGAATTTGACTGCTGGTTTTAATTTCATCCTTGAGCAACTAGAGTGGGAGAGACATTTAACAAATGAGTAACTGCAACAGAGTCAGCTGAAGACCTAGAACATGGCTGTTCTTAGTATATATCCCCACATGCCACAGCAAAAAGACAGGTAACAGTGCAGCCCCTGAGGTAGTCGGAGGGAACATTACAATGGCAGTCTCAAAAAAAATAACAGGACATCAAGAAATTCTGTTTCAGAAACTATTGTAGGAAAAGGAACATTCTCTGTGATACATTCCCGCTGTCACATATTCCTATGAATCACAGAAATGCAACTTTTTGAAAGCGCACAAATGTGGAATCCAAATGTTTCAGCTGTGGCCATCAGCTCCTGTGCCTGAGCCCAGGTGAAGCAAAGGGTTAGTGTTACTCAATTTGCTGCTTTTTAAGGAGAGTTTCTCTCCAAGTTTGGGAGCCATCTTCTGACCACGAACGAAGTTAAAACTTCTCCTGCTTTACAAGACCATACAGGGCATGTCTGCTTGTTGGGACTGGCCCTGTCAAATGTGGAGGCAAATCCATGAACACAGACACTTCCTCAGAAGGGTTACAAATGAACTCCTCCAGCTGCAAATGCTTCCATGTACTCTCTGCAGAGGACTTGCGTTAGCGCAAGAGATTGTGCCACAATCACAGGCTATCTTCTTGCTTCCTATTACTCCATAAGATTGATACATTTAAAATTCAAAATGGATCTGAGAGAGAAGGTCTGAAGTCTCAGACATGCAAGCTCTGTATTATCATATCAGGAATGCTCAGAGCAGGCAAAAAGGAAAGCAGCTGTAGATGGAGGAATACCACAGTTAGGTTGGTTGGCCTAGCTGCCAAGAAGAAGTGAAGCTTCATAACAAATACTTTTGTCATCTACCAGGAACACATGAAACACTTTTTAGAAAAATTTCTTGCATGTTTGCATTACTCCACTTTGGGCTTCAGAGCATTCAGCCACACCAGACAGATGAAGAAACAGTGGCATTAATCTCGTAACATTAAGGAAAAAGCCAACCTAGGACAAATATTAGTTATCAAACAGTTTGTCCTTTTTACTTCCTTATAAAGGCCCCTGTTACATTGATCCCACCCTACCACCTTTTTTACGAAGTTCCAAAAAATCAAACAGAAGACACAGATCCTCAATCCTGCCTTAATTAAAAAGAAACAAAAAACCCACAAAAAACCCAACAAAAGAAACTCCAAGAAATAAGACTGATCTCATTTTGCTAGTTCTGATTTCCCATTTCCATAATGGAGCTGCCATCAGTTCTTTTTAATTTCTGGCACTTGTAAAGAGAACAGTGTTAAATGGGACAAAATGATAGAGGACAAAACAGACAGAATGAGAGATTTGTTTAAAAAGGCAATTCTGATTTTTGTGTAGAATACAGAGCAGGTTTGGGAGAAAATAAGCTCTGAGGGTAGCACAAAATGCTACTCTGAAACACAAAAGACCATTCCCTTTCACCTCATCACTCATTTATGGGGAAAAAAAGGTATTATTTATAACATATTATTCTTTTCCTTACAGTGAATTATTGTCCAGCCTATGGACTGATGCTATAAGTAAATAAGTGTGAAATGCTATAAGTAAATAAGTAAGTAACTAATGCTATAAGTAAATAAGTGTGAAAGTCTAAGGCAGAGGCGCACATATTACCACCAAGAAGCACTGAGAGGGATCTCCAAGAAGACAACAACTGAGAAAACAGCCATGAGTCACTTGAAAAAGGTGTGTCCAGTTACCCACAAAGAAAAACTTAGGGAATTCACAGGCTGAAAGTGGTAAGGCTTCATCAACAGCTAATATACAAAGCTCCTCTGGGTTACAGACATCCTGGCAGATAATATACATGGGGAGGGAGAGGTGTGAAAAAGAGATAAAAAAAGACCCATTCATTCCATTAAAACAATCTTATTTGAACTTTTGCCCAGAACTTAAATAGAACCCCTAAATAAAACACTTCTTAAAAAAGTGTTCCTTTTTTTTCCAAGCAGTTTGGCTACCTTTTGTCTCAATTTTTCTTAATTCCTGTGAACTTTCGTACTTCCTCAGTTTTTCCTAAGCAGCAATAGCATTGCTACAACAGTGTCTTTACAGCACTTCTTATTCTGAAGGAAGAAACACCATGAACCTGGCAAAAAAAATCCAGAAGCTTTTTCCAAATATTCGAATCCAAAGAGTGTAATGCCATGAGACAGGACAAAGAAAACAATGGCATCTTAGGATGCATTAAAGGAAGCTGAGAAAAAAAGTTACTCCTGCATGGTTTTACAGAATCGGGCAAGAAAGAACAAGCAGTTTACCTGATACAGGGAAAATTAAAATAAGCGTCAGAAAATTCTAAAAATCATATTTCATTTTCAAGCAGTTTTTGTTTGTGGACCTTTTTTATTTGCAAACATTTGTCTGGAACATAATTAAATAAGTCTTCATTTTTTGTGATTCTGCTCATATTACTTTAAAAGACACAGCTCTGCTGCAGGAAGCAGAAAAACAGCTATGAGAAGAGCTACAGCACAGTGCTCTGTATCGGCTGTGCACTGAGCCCTTGGTTAATCTTCCCATACTGAATGCTTTTAGAGCAATGAAACAAAAAGAGGCACTCCAACTGTATTCAGATCTCAGCACCTGATAATGGAATTGGTAAGTAGCATGGTCAGGAATTTAAAAACAGAAATTTATGAAGAACAGTGGTTGTATTATCTACCATTCAGGGCAAGCACAGGGTTTGTCCCAAATTCAGGGGGAGAAAAAAAAAAAAAAAAAGAAGTTAACAAAAAGCAGCCATTAACAAATCAAATGGAAAGAAACACATAAAATCCAACAGGTATTGTAAAAGGAGTGGAGCAAAGTCCTAAGCATCAGATCCTCGCAATCCACAGTGGCACTATTTAACTGAGATTCACATACCTGAGCCAACTAATTTCCCTGAAAAAGATGTCCCTGTACTGTAAATAGCATGTGGTCTCCTGTAACCTTTCAGCATTTCCCTGTCCTCACAATTAAGTCAGTATTCAAAAGCCATACAGCTCAGAAAGTGTCATCATCCACATGACACTTTCACATACCGCTTTTTTGCTCCTCTGCAGTGTGAGTCAACATGCCAAGACAGGACAAGAAGCAAGGGCACTAACTGAAAATGAAGAAACTTTAAGTATAGGGGAAAAAACACCAACTGTGCTGTAAAACTGATTGAACACTGGCACACATTGCCCAGACAGGTTGTGGAGTCTCCATCCTTGGAGATATTAAATCCTAGCAGGCCATAGCCCTGGGCAACCTGCTGTAGCTTGCCCTGCTTTAGGCAGGGGGTCAGACTAGACACTCACAGCATCTGCCAGCCTCTGCTACTCTGTGGCAAGCCAGTAAAAGCTGGACCAGTCTTCAGGAGCAGCTTCTAACAGAGCCTCTGCTGGCAACCACTTCCATATTGGCCTTTTTCCTGGCTGAAAGTCATAGAATCATAAAACCAGCTAGGCTGGAAAAGCCCCTTACAATGGACTTCACCTCCACCCGGGATATCACCTATTTATCTACTATTCATGTTCCCACCTACAGAACCTACTTCTTGATTTTTTGCATCTGGTTTTCTAGCAGCATCTAGCTTCAGCATTTCCTCAAATGGTGAACGCAGCCAAGCACTTTGAAGTAAATATTCCTTAAAGCATTGGCAATTGGGACCACACAAAAAAAAAATTAATAAAAAAAAAAAATAGATAGACAGACAGACAGGCTGGCTGGCTTTGATATTCTTTGTTCCTTTTCTTTCTTCCCATTCACTCCACACGTCAGAATACTTCTAACCTATCTTTGTGCTGGATCTCCCTCTGAATACAAATAAACATTTAATTACTATGTCCACCTTCTCTTCCACTTTCCATTCTCTTGTGCTCATATTTCTACCTATGTCCAGCCTCATTAGTCTCTAAAATTCTATGAGCTATATCACTCTTTGCACATAAGAAACTAAAAGAGAAAAACTGAGCTTTGTACAAGACTTGTGAAGCAAATGTGACATAGGCTCAACACAGAGTTAGTGTCTGCTGTTTAGAACTTTTAGACTGACTCTTCTATTCTGACACTACCTTGACCTAGGAGCTATGCTATTCCTTTGAGCTTTAGCCAATATCAAGGTGGAGCTGTAGCAACTATGATTTTCTGCTCTCCTCAATTCCACTGTATCCATTATCAGTTTCATTTCCCTCTAGCATTTTTCTGTTTTGTCTCTAAGCTGCCCTCTAGCCAGCATCGCCCTAGTTCTCCAGTTCTTCTCACTTCACACATGACACATGCATGTACACTCTTTCATCCAATTTTGTAATCATCTGTTTTTTGGGGCAAGTGGGGAAGAGGAAGCTAGAAATGCCTAAAAGTATGTTCTGATAGGGTGACATGGCCCAGAACTATGCTTTAAGAGATATTCATTTTCTTTATTAGAACACAAGAGAATGGTGGCATAAATATTTTAAGATCTTTGTAAAATCCTTTATACAAAATGACTTTCATGGATCCGCTCAAAAGAACTTTCATTCTTGAAGAACTTATGGTGATTTAATTCATATCAAGGTACTTAGAAGCATCAAAATTCTATTTTCCAAATGTTTGTGTGGTAAGTAAATATTACTTCCCCTATTACACAAGTGATGCGCTTCAGACAATCAATTTGTATGATCTGTCCCTGACTGCAGGGACCAGAATGCCATTGTTAAACAATAAAAATAGCTTCTTCAGTGTAGTTCAGATGAGCAATATTATCATTGCCTTTACATGTCTATTCACTAAAAATACTGTGGATTTGAGCATGTTCATTTTTTAATACATCTTACCTTACAACACTGACTCACATGAATTAATCCCTCTATTATATTCTGCTCATTGACTAAATAATGAAATGTTCTAAAGACATTAAAGGACTGACGCCTACAGAATTTGCATTTGGGTAGGTACAACACAGCACAAAATCACTTCTTTAGGTACAAATGGAAACTCAAAACGTTCACAATTTCAGTGACTTGATGAAGGTCAAGTATGTTCCCAAGCTACAAACTGATCTTCTTAATTATCTGGCAAACAAGGTAAAATTGTCCAGGAGGCCCTTGCTGCAAGCTTATTGTAGATCGATTTGAAAATTAGATCATATTTGTCAAATTGCAGGTCTTTGCTGAAGATTTTGTACTTTGTTTAGAATTAAAAGGAGTAAAAGCTTCTCTATTCTAAACTCTTATATTCTCACTGCATTTCATTCTTCTACTAGTCTATAAGCAAACCAATTGCTAAAGAAAGACATGTCATGACACAGAAGTTATTAATAAACAGAACAGCTCTCAAACCATTTGCTTAGAGTCATCTAATCTCTCCGAAATCTGGACTCTTCAATCACCAAAGCGAACAAAGTAGGGTTTGTTTTGAAGTCTCTTGCAATCACTCTCTCTCCCACAACAACATGGAGTCAAGTAAGATGCATTAAAGGAGAGAATACAATGACCATTTGCTATAAGCTTACAGACAAGACAGAAAAGATTTTTCCTGGTGTCTACAAAGTTACATCCAAAAGAGTGCGCAAAAGCCTCAATAAATGGTCACATTCAGGCAGAATGGTAAAGCACTCTACTCTTAGCTAGACAGCACTGTATTTAATCAGGAATTAAATATGTAAATATGATTTCATGGTAAATGACAGTTAAAGTCATCACAGATGCGTTGCATCTGAATGACAATATTCCTTCATAAGGAGTCCTTTATCATGCACTTGTATAGTATTTCTTGCCCAAACTATAATACGGTAAGACAACTGAGAAATATGCTGCAACTGAAAACAAGTTCCAAGCTGCCCTTTCCGGTACTGTCTTTTGGACCAAAGCTCA
Source organism: Psilopsiagon aurifrons (assembly GCA_025447955.1). NCBI lineage: Eukaryota > Metazoa > Chordata > Aves > Psittaciformes > Psittacidae > Psilopsiagon > Psilopsiagon aurifrons. The sequence continues at coordinate 16,304 of JAOEHY010014279.1, forward strand.
AAATGTCACAAGAGTTTACAAGCAAAAATAATACAGTGAAAGACACACAGAGAACAAAAAATACTCCTCAACTATCAGTGTGCTCCTGTTGGGATAATCAATGCTGTTAATTAGAAAGATTTCAAAGTTCATGGCCCAGCACAAAAGTTATAGAAATCACTTGACAGATAAAGCTATCAAGAAGCAGGAGAAAATACCCTGTTTCGACCTTGGCAGGCAAAATCCAGGGATGTGTTTGTAACAGTTTTAATCAGCTTGGTGAAAGAACACAGCATCCTGACTGGTAGTTCAAATTTTAAACTTGCACTCAATAATGATGACAAGCAGCTAGCAAGTCTTGAAGTAAAGGTAGTGTTTTGGGTGTCTGCCCTAAAAGGAACAGTTTTCTTTATTAAACCAGCCCATATGACCTCATTACCTGATCAGAGAAAGACAAGTTTCTGTACCCTAAACTGCATAGACTTGAAAGACCAAGAAAGGAGTGAAGAACTCGTAGTCAGGACTTATTTTCAGACCTGGTAGGTAGTTCTGAGAGCAGTCAAGGAAGGGAAAGCATCTTTCAAAGCATGACACCAAAGCCCAGAGGCACGAGAAGATAACTGACACTGCCTAGGTACAGTGGGAATTTCAGACTGCTTCTTCCCTTACCTTTGCACTACTGTAAGCACTGCAAGCTCAAAGCACTGACAGAAACTTCATATAAACATTCAAAAAACCCCTCTCGCCCAAAGGGATGAAGTACACATATGTTTCCCCCTACTTCTGTCAGATTCTATTTGTTAACTTCCTAAAAGACAGGACAAGCTGCTTTGGGGAAAAGTGGGTTCTCTGTCCTTTATGGTTTTGGTAAAACCTACAGAAACTTCATTTATCTTTACCATAAAGCAGCTGTGATAAAACTCTTGCCCATAAACATCCACTTTGAGCTGTCCTAGCAAGCAAAGAGAACCAAGGATATTGCCTTGTTGCTGGAATGGGGACACCTTGTTTAAAAATTTACTACCTTTAAAATCAACAAAAATGTTTTCATCTTTTTAACTGAATTACAGTGTTTCAAAATTTATCTACTAATTTATGTTCCACCAGTTTCCTCCATATTTACATTCATGCTGCTATAGTAACATCTGTAAACTGCGTATTGGGTTGGTTGTGCTGCAACTAGTTGTTTATTTACATTTCTTTTTCAACATGGTATGTAGGATAAAACAGGACTAGAACTATTCTTCCACAAATCCTCACAAGCCTTCCCCTCTACTCTAGTTCTCTTTTTATTTTTTAGTTTCATAAACTGGTTGGATGGAGTCAGAAATACACACAAAATGGCAAGAGCTGTCTTGGCAGCCTTCAGTGAATTCCCATCATAAGCACTTTTACAACCCCCAGGAAGCATGCAAGCCAAGGTGTTTTGTAAGAACAACCCACAAATCTTAATGAATACATTTAAGAGATTAACTTAAGAAAAGCTTTCACCATTTATGCTGCAGCATCTTGCAAGGGTCTAAAAACCTCACCTCTACATTCAAGCAACCAAATGCAGCTTTTCACACAAAGCTGTTACCAACAGACCCTGTATGAGAAGATGTTTAACACGTACATAAGCAGAGAAATAATAGAAGTATTCATCAGTCACTCTGATGAATTTTGCCATGGAAGTCTGGAAGTCTAGAGAGTTTATGCACAGAGTAGAAAGAATAGTGTTGGGTTTTTTTTTTACTAAACCCATTTTAAGTCTCTTCTAGCATAGATCACAGACCGGTTTTGTACTAATAGTGTTCCTGAATTTAATCATCAGAACCTGTTTCTCCTAGCTCTAGAAGACAGTGAAAAGAAGCAAGGCAAAAATTAAAACAATTGCTTGTACACCGCAACTCAACTTCAACCAGAATCCAAAACACTACAAAATGTTTTCTTTTTGTTACTGGTAGTGAAGGAGTGTGTTGCTTGTCCCCCTTACCTGCAAAATCACTCTATTACTACAATCTGGAAAGGTAACTGAGTGAAATCAACATCTCCCAAGTCATTCCCTTGTTTTAGGTATACAAAATAAAGTGAGAAGCCAAAAGGTAGGGTAAGCTATTTTTATACAGTTCTCCAGCAGATCTTGGTAAGAGTCTGATTGGTATTGCCAAAGTACTTGAAGCTTCCAGAAGACCTTGCGCTCCCTATCCCATAACATGGACTCTTTTCTGTTTGGTACAGTAATGGAAAGAAGACAACAGGGGCTGTGAGCTCTGTGATACTCTCTGTGGCTTTTCAGCATGTGCAGTGCCTCCAAGTACGGGCAACTGTGACATAGCAAACTCAGAAACAACTGCCAATTCCACATCTCTTTCTGGGGACACTATCACAATTAGTCCCACACTTCAACCATGCTCAGGCTCTTGCACAGAATGACTCAGCAAGGACGCAGTCTAAGAAGGGGAAGATAATGCCCAGGGAAAAGATGGCATAAGACAATATTTAAAACTACAAGACATAAAACAATGTCTTCAAGAAGCTGCAGATGCCTACTGTAAATCCAAATGGGGTGCAAATTTCATACTTTATATAAAGGCATTTCCTACAGGACACATAGTGCTGATTGTCTATTTAAACATTTCTTTTTTCTGACTTTCAGTGGAACATGTAAACATACAGATTTACATGCAAAATACCACTGAGTGCCAGTCTGACTGCCCCAGTTACCAAGTCACTATTTTGGCTTTTTTCCAAACAGCTCACTGAAGAAGGGTGGGGGAATGTTTACTGACAGGGCACTTCAGGTGATTGTGCTGTGTTTCCACAAGGTAACAAAAAAGTGAAGCACAGCCTTTTGTGCATTTCTGCCTGATGTAACTCAGGAAGCTTCGTATGAACAAAACATATTCATCAGTATTTTGGAGAAGACTTGAAAAGAAGATTGTTTTCACCTTGTTTTATAAATATTTTCAATAGCAATCTAGATATTTTACTCCTTCCCACATCCCTACTAAGACTGTTTATTAAACCAACTATGACACAATACCTGTGTGCTTACTTGGGACTAATTTTACTGTCACTGAATTCAATGGCAAACGACTCATGGAATTCACAGGTAGCTGGCTTGATCCTTTGATTCAGAATTTCCAAGATACACATTTTAAATGTATTGCACTGATCTACGCTGACTGCAAAACAACTTCTCTTCACCTTTGCTTTATTTTCTTCATGCTCAAATACCCTAGGCTTTTTATTTTCATTTATGAATTCTCAACATGTAGTTATGCTGTAAGCTTTTCAGAGCAAGTAGTATTTCATTATTAGTCTGGGTATTACATATCGATCTGGTGTTCTAATCACTGGTCTTTAAATACCGCTTTAATATAAATTCAGTAATACAGATGACGATAAACGGAGGGAGTATCTATGGGTTAGATCCAGTCTGGGAAGCTCAGGTGTGAATGCAAACTTTGGAGAAGTTTGAGGGTCACCTCAGGGAAAACTGAAGGTCTCTCCTTTCAAGAGTTATTTGTAGCTCACAGCAACATTTCATCATATCACACATACCATGCCTTTGATTAGTTTTCAAAGGACTGTACTTGAAATAAGAACTCATTTTACTGATCTTCCTAACCATCACAGGTCGAATGTAAAGAATTAAATAAATTACATGTATGAGGTTGCCTTTTCATAATTTCACGTAGTCCAAGCTGCATGGGTAATTCTGCAGCAAAAAAAAACACTGAGGCCAAATTTACTGATGGAATAGAATAGTTAGGGTTGGAAAGGACCTTAAGATCACCAGGTTCCAACCTCCCTGCCATGGGCAGGGACACCTCCCATTAATCCATGCCACCCAAGCTCTGTCCAACCTGGCCTTGAACACCGACAGCGATGGAGCATTCACAACTTCCTTGGGCAACCCATTCCAGTGCCTCACCACCCTTACAGTAAAGAACTTCCTCCTTATATCCAATCTAAACTTCCCCTGTTTAAGTTTGAACCCATTACCCCTTGTCCTATCACTACAGTCCCTAATGAAGACTCCCTCCCCAGCACCCTTATAGGCCCCCTTCAGATACTGAAAGGCTGCTATGAGGTCTCTATGCAGCCTTCTCCTCTCCAAGCTAAAAAGGCTGGATCAGGCAAGGGCATTACTTTCATGAAAAAATTACACCTGAAGATACTAAAAAATGATCACCACCTAAGGAGCTTCTTCGAAGGTAACTTCACATGTTACCACACAAAATGCAACTTTGCGAGTTCTCCTTCAGGGTGGAGTATGTTTCCTAGTTCCTTCAATAATGTTGTATTGAAATATTGAATGCGAATTTTAGAAAACCTAACAAGCATCCAGCCTTAAAGAGCAAATATCAGACATTTCTCAACACTGACCTCATTTAGCTTCCACCTACTTCAGCTCTCTAAATGCAATTCAGGAAACTTCAGACAAAGAATTTGCACTGAACTTCTGTTCAGTAGCAGAAAGTTTTTTGTAGTCTTTGGCCAAAATTGTGCAGTTCTATCCTGCTGGCTCCATTTTACTATTTGGGATATTTCACAATGAATGTCCTCTTTCAATGCCACCCCAAGGAGCAGAGACTATGTCATACCAGAAGGAGGTGGGAGGAAAGGTTACCATCCCAGCAAGATAATCTGCACCAACTGCATTTCTGCTCTGCTCAAATCTCATTTGTTCCAGGATCTATTCTCTAAATAGAATACAGAAACACAAAATATACAATAGACATCTCTGAAAAGAGCACTTGTCAAGAGCAAGTAAGTGTTACCAAAATATTCATACATGTGGTACTATGACATCAGGACAGCTGAGAGGAGGGACATGCCATTAAGGAGCCTACCAAAAGCTTACTTACCACTCTCCCCACAGACACATCTTAAGAACAAAAGCCTATCTCATTGAGCACACAGCAAAGAGCCTTCTCGTCCTCCTACCAAGACAGCAAGTAGGGGAGGGGTTGTGTGCTCCTTGTTTCTTTTTTTTTTTTTTAATACAATTTCACCCACATTGCCAGACTCAAAATGATGATACTATTAAAAAAAAAATCAGTAATGGAGCTGTTGCAGGTAGCTCTGTGTTACACATACCTCCATCTGGCTGCAAAATAAATAAATTAATAAATGGGAGAGCTTGGTTTTCCTCCTTCCACAGGAACATTAGCACTTGCCACTCTCTCCAACTGCTACTCCCCAAGATACAAACAGAAGCTCAAGAAAATGCATCTGTCAGAAAGCACCAGTATGACAGGACTCAGTGCAAATGCACCTTCTGCTCCTACCATTGTTTCAGCTTGAATCTATAATCTTAATGTGACATAGTAGTATGGTCTGAAGTACCTCTTACATGCAGCACAGATTCTCTTCAAACTGTTGTAATCAAACTCATATCAGTATAGATTTCATTTCTTATCTTCCTACATACCTACACTGATTCAAGTAATATTTTGCTGCAGGAAGTGTCCCAGGGGGCTTTGCAGCAGAAGGGAGAGAAATGGGATTTGTCATAATAAAAAAAAAGCAAAGTAGAAGAGTTTGATCCAAAATTCTACACTCTGCCTTACATATGCCCCCGCCCTTCCTTACCTGATGAATAAATACTAAATACAATGGCACATATCTAGTTATTTTGACTGCTCTCTAGTGCAGAAACCTATAGTATCAGCCCATACAGCCTATAACCATTCTGGAAGGTATAAAAAGAACCCTGCTTACCTTTCATCCCAAACTTAGAGTGTCTTCCAAACTTCAGAATAATGAGCATTATTACTAAGCCCGTGCACACCAGAGCTGCAATTCCCACCACGACATACACCTAAAAGAGAGTACAAACAGATTTGGCTTGTTTTGTTTATATGATTGACCTTCAAATACATTCAGCATGCATTCAGATTAACTCAGTTAGGTAAAGAGATTTGTTTCAACTGGAAAACATTTGCACTTAGATCAAAAAGTACAGAAAACAGACACTTGTTGCAGTTACTTCCACCCTGCAGAGAACACAGATTCAGACACCTCTGAGACCAACTTTTTCAACATCCTACGAATTCAAGGCAGGTGGGAAGAAGTTCACATCACCCCTTTCCCTTCCAGCAGACTGGCATGTAACAAAAGCACTTGGGGAAAAAATAAATTTAATGTGAGGGTGGTTGAACACCAGGACAGCCCACAGCGGCTGTGGAGTCTCCATCCCTGGAGATATCAAAGCCAGAATAGACACAGCCCTGAGCAACAGTGCTGGAGCTGTTTTAAGCAGATGGCACTGGACCAGGAGATTTCCAGAGGTCACTTCCAACCTCAGACATGCAATGATTCTATTATCCAATGAGAAAAGATTGCCTGGAATCCTCCCGAAGTTTTTAGCAGTGTCCCAGCTCAAAGTCTGCTTTCTGGTCCACAAACACAAATGTGCTCCACTGCCTGGTGCTTTACAGAGTCGCTGATGCAGGAACGCTCCAGTATCAGCCAGGCTAGCCACCCATTACTGGTTTTCAACAATTCAGTATTGGAGAGCATGAAAGGCAAGGGTGCAAAGAAGAGGCCCACAAATTCAGCTACCTATACTAAAATTTATTGCAAATTATTAGATGAAAAACCTACACAGAATCACAGAATCATCGAATAGTTAGGATTGGAAAGGACCTTAAGATCACCAGGCTCCAACCCCCCTGCCATGGGCAGGGACACCTCCCACTAAACCAGGTCACCCAAGGCTCTGTCCAACCTGGCCTTGAACACTACCAAGGATGAAGCATTCACAGCCTCCTTGGGCAACCCATTCCAGTGCCTCACCACCCTTACAGAAAAGAACTTCCTCCTTATATCCAATCTAAACTTCCCCTGTGTAAGTTTTAACCTCTTACTCCTTGTCCTATCACTACAGTCCCTAATGAAGACTCTCTCCCCAGCATCCTTATAGGTCCCCTTCAGATACTGAAAGGCTGCTATGAGGTCTCCAAGCAGCATGAAATCATATCTCTAAAGCATACGATTCTAATTTGAGAATTCATTGTAGCACATCCTCTCCAAAAGGAGAAGCTGACTCCAGGATGGAATTCAAACAGCGATCTTAAAATTTACCTTGTATATCTTTGTTTTGTAAATAAAAAGTTGCTCTTCTTGGCTAAAATTAGAAGAAAAGTCTTCGGCTAAAAAATTACAGTTAGTTATTTTAAAAAGCAGGACACAAAATAACTAGCAATTTTACTTGTACTGAAAAGTGATTTGCTCTTCCAAAAAACATGGGGAGGACAAGAGAGGGAGCACCGATTTTCTTCTTTCCCTTTTTTTCCTGAGTTTTGATCACAGAACAGTAATAGCTGTGGTGTTCTGGTAGCTCAGGGTCCTATTACAGTCTCCGCAGTTTTGTGAATTGTATATCGAGAGAGTCTGCCAAGATTACAGATCAGGAAACAATGCATATACTTACAGTGATGCTATCTTCATTGTCTTTGTTGGAAACATCCGTAGAAGTTATTTGATTACTGTTATTTGTGGTGTCTCCAAGATCATTAGGCGTGGTTTCATACTCTTAGGAAGGAAAAAAGGCTGCTTTTATAATTTTGTAACCTTTGAGGGGAAAGGTTTATCTTTATTATTTCTGCTCTCTAAGACGGTAAGGCCACTAATAACTCTCAGGGCTGTAAGATCTTTGGAAACAATACATAATTGCTAATGTAGCTGGAACATTTTGGGGGAGAACCCTGTGGCAGACAGATAATCAAACAAATGCGTTATGACTGACAGACTTGAAAAGAGAGGCCATCTAAGCCATAATTTGTATCTCTACCAGAAAAACTGGAGTTAAATAAGAACTCCATCCATTTTTATGGATGCTATTTTTATGAGCTTCTGACTTTGCATTAAAAATGAAAGACTACCCTCTACACTGAACTTCTCCAGCCTTGTATTCAGCCAAATGTAGGACAGTCTTAGAAATTAGCTTGGGCACTTTTGTTTAGCTGTGAAGAACTTGGCAGATGGGTTTGTAGCTACTTTTATTACTATCAAATGTAAAATTGCTGGTTTTCTTCATATGAAAAATAATAAAAAATACTGTTGTGTGCACAGAGGTTACAGGATCACCATAAACCATCATACAAGTAGACATTTAAAAAACTGAGATAGTATGAAGAAATTTGATTCATTTGATTTATCAAAATTATTCCACTGATAGATCTACAGGTTTGAATCCAGAACTATTCTATAAAAAGAATGAACATGGCTTAATTATTTATCATTATTTAAAAATGAAACACACATCTACAGCCCATGATTTACTGTGAAAATTATTCATATGAGATAAAAAGAATTAAATAGTATCCTATGAACTTAGAGAAACATGCATTAAAATAATATTAAAAATTCATATATTTTATGATTACATCTGGAAAAATACATAATGTTCCAGTTTTATGACTGTAATGTGTGCAGGTGAAAGTACCAAACAGGCTATAACTGCATCTGTGGCAAAATGCATCTCCAGCACTGTAATTTAAATTTGCATTTAACTGCATATTTCTTTACACTTTTCAATTAATATCAGTGTCATTAGCCTACAGTTTAACTTTTAACTATGAATCTAAAAAGGCAGAGTGCAGAGGCATAGCTGTCACTACCTACAGAGGCAGGAACTACTCTGACCACAGAGCTGGCTGTTGAGCAAGGGCAGGGAGAGCCTGCACCTCAGAGGGTTTATCTTCTTCAGCTCCCGAGGCCAGTTTGGACAGCTCAGCTGGCAATGCTAGCAGTAAGTTGCACTGGGATTTTGATCTTCATGCATGCATGAGCACATTTGCTGTCTGCAAAGCACTTGGCAGACTGCAGATTTTTTGGTATATGAAGAAGCTACACAGCTACCTTTGGCTCCAGTGTTACAGTCAGTACAGTCAGGTAGTTTATTTTGGCTCTATACCATGCCTGCTGAAGGACAGGACTCTTTCAAGCCAAAATCCATATTACGTGTACAAAGGTTTCATGGGAAACCAAATTTAATTTCCTGGTCTTTTACCATTTAAATTCTTTGACTCAACACTGCATCTCTATGCCTGTATCATCCTATGCAGCAAAGCTGTAACAGTAGCAAGAGGCAAATGTACAGCACTCCTTGGTCTGGGCAGCACAAACCTGTCCTGAATGGGTCACCTGCATAAGTAGCTTGGACATTTGAATAAGGTGCTGTGCAGACCATCCACTGCTGTGACTGAAGGCTGTGCCACAGCAGTGGCTTCTGCTTCATTCATTCTCAGGGAGAGGCCACTTTATAACAACTACCTCAGCCTACAAGATTTGGCTTCTTTACAATTAGTTGGGACAAGCCCCACAAATATAGTTTTCACCAACCCTATACTAATCGTATTTAAAAGATCACTATAGAAAACAAGTATCTAGAGCCTTTACTGCTCTGGCTCTGTAATATAAAATTTGAAGAGGGAAATTTTTTGCTCCTAATTTTACCTATAAACATAGTGGTGGGCAAAAACCAATGCTATTTGCAATTCTGTTTATGCTCATGTCTGTACTAAAGTACTGGAAATCACACCTGATAGACTAACGAGGACTAAGCAGAGTGGTTCATGTCTGGTCTGTGAATCCTCTGAATGTACTGTTAATCAAAATGGGCAAGAGATAAAGTAGGCCACGCTGGTACACTGGTGCATTGCCATTCCCCTTTGTATAACTGTGAAGTGCTCGCATTTGAACTAGTGCCAGATCTTCAAAGCCTCTTGAAATGGGTGAGCCAGGCAAGGAAAATATATTCAGCCAAAACCAGCGATTCTGGGTTAAACAAATGCCTGTTCATTTCACTATGAAATCCTGACATAGACACTGAGCACTCTGATGCAGACAGTCACGCCTCTTGACTCACGCTCTGTGGGACTAGTATTGCTTCAGGGGCAGGCTCTCTGGTGCTGCACTCCTCATGCAGCCACCTGTGGCTATACCGTCCGTGTGGAATTGCAGCTGAGGCTGTGCAGTATCTGGCAGCCATTTCACAAACAAGGCGCATGGTGGCTGGGATACAGACAAGTGCAGTCACAGCAGCACTGGGAGGTCACCCTGCACAGTCCTCTGTGGGGATGGCTGATATGGGGCATGTGGTCTCTCTCATGTTCACTATCACACCAGAAGAAGCAGTATGGCACAAAGATGTGAATTCAGAGATATAGAAGCTGGCTTTGCACCTGATTTCCTGCTCAGCCCCACGTGAGTCACTTCATTTCTCTGTTACTTCCCAGATGGGGCTAAGACAGCCTTCCCTCTCTGCCTGCTCCAAGAGGTGCTGCAGAGGTGAGCTGTAAGCACTAGCAAGTGCACGGCATTGCAGCAGGCAATGCCCCATGCAGCCAGGACTCCCACCTCACATGGAGTACAGAACTTTGATGGTCAATTCCCAAGGGACAGACTCCACCCAGCTAGTGAGACTCTGCTTCACACACAGGAGTACTCAAGCCTGGGGTCCCTGGCCCTCCATCACCTCTTGTCTGCATCTCCTCACAGCCTGGCCCTGCCTGGCTACAGCCCACTTGCAGGCTTGTGGCCTGGCCTCCACCCCAGGGCACTGCCCAGTGCTGGCCCTGGGGCTGCCATGGTGTGCCCTGGCTGTCCCACTCCTGGCTGGGGTTGCGGGACAGCCCCGGCTGCCAGGCCCTGCCGTGATGGACCCCCATGGGGAGCCCCAGCCCTGTGGCACCCTAGCACTTGCAGGGAAGTACCTTGCAGCTCCCATTAACTTTACTGGTAGCCAACAGACTGACAGACATACAGCTAGTCCCAGGGCCCAGCAGGATCAAACCCTCTGCTGCTGCCTTTACCCTTTACACTAGGCACATTCACAACACGATTAGCATGGGGCTCTGAAAATGCATTTTAGACGGAAAACTGCAAGCAGGTCCGGGACGTGTGTGTGCTTTAAATACCCCTTCCTACATAATTCAAGTAGTGGGTAAACAGGTCAGCGCAGAAAGGTCTTTAAACCACTCAGTCTCTGGAGGGGGAGCGCATCCCAGGGGTCCCACTCATAGCCATTCAGGCAGTGGTTCTCCAAAGCACAGTAGTTCCTACACTTCCCAGCCACCCTTATTCATTCAGCTCACTAACTGGACTTTTGAATTTGAAGTAATCAAGGAAACACTCTGGACTATGAAGTGTTTCTCAAAGCAAGCACTGAGTCACTGAAACAAAGATCAAAGACGCCAGTTTCAAACAGCAGAAAAAACAGCCAAGAATAAAAAGGAAGGCTGCCTTCATCAGGACTAGGTCTTGCAGGCTACGACCTGCTAGCACAACTCAAAGTGAACATCTTAGCAGAAACCTACCCAAGTCAATTGAAACACAGCACTCACATGGTTTAAACCATACCCAGGCATCAGGACCTTGAAAAAGAGCTCAGAATCAAAATCTTCTTGCATAGAGCTTATATAATAAACACATGTAAGAAACTGTGTAAACTGTCACCACCTTCCCACCTCCACTCCCCACAGAAAAAAAAGAATTTGGAAAAAGAGGGAGGGGAAGCTATCCTTTAGAATTTCTAAGCACTTAAAACCAAACTGATGCTTCAATTGCACATTTGCTAAAGTTTAATGACATGGAATGGAATCAAAGCAATAACATTTAGATCAGCTTAAGGAAACTTGAGTCATGGGCCATTTCATCCACCTAAAAAGTACACCAAACAGAATCCAGCTTCTACTGGAAGTTAAAGGGTATTTTTGAGTATGTTCGTTAGGACTTTCTTACTCACTAGAAATATACCAGAAGTAATATGCTTTTCAATCTGCAGCCTCTATTCTAGTGCACACTAGCTTTCACTAGGTACAGACCAAAACATTTTGCCTAACAAAAAACACTAATGTGAAGAGTGTGTCATCAAATCTTCTGGCACACACTCAGATACCACTGAGTTGATGGTCTGCTTATGCAAGAGAGATTAAAGGAAGGTACAAATGAGTGGACAGAGCAAAATAAATTGCCTACAGGAAAGCTTACTTCTGCCAACCTCATTTTTAAGTGGGATTTAGGGGCACATTTTTGGAGGCAAAACAAGCATGGAATCAGCGCTGAAAAAAATAAGTTATATAAGGAGAAATCACCAACACTCTTTCCTCCAAGAAATGCCTCCAAAGGGTTCATAAAATCTCATTCCTGTGGGCTACATCAGACAGCTGTCATCCTATGGGATCAACTACAACCATTAGTAGCAGTGGATTTATGCTTCTCCTAATATGAATCAAAAGCAGCAGAGTAAGTAAAATGTCACATTGCACTCATGTATCTTAAATAATACAAGGCAGGAGAAGAGCCAAAAATACAAAGGACCTTTCATAACTGTGTTATAATATCTGCTATTTCAGTTTAACTGAGCCTGACAGTCAACCTTTTAATGGTTTCAGTTCCTTCACTTCTATCATTAAAGAAAAGAAAAAAGAAAGCAAATATATACCATAAACGTCTGGATCCACAATTGGGCCACTACCTGTACATGGAGAAAAGAACAAAAAAAAAAAAAAAACAAAGAAATAAATAAAAATCTTTGTAAATAGATTGCAAATGCTGGAAGAGTTCGAGTTTCTTCAGGAGCCTTTTTCAGAGTTGATATGTCATTTGCAACAGCAATGATACCTACCCAAATGCAAAGCAGTATCAATGTATTGCATTATCTGTTTACCAAATAACATTTACAGCAATGTTAGAGCTATCCCAAAGGTTATTATTTTGCTCCATGTAAAACAGCTACTGGCAGTAGCTCTGGCAGAGGCAGGCATATTTCCCAAGTGGGCAAAATTTTGCTTTCTGCTAGTAACATGTATCTGGAGTAAGCACAATAATTACTATTGAATAACTGTTGAAAAATCAATGGTAAAATTCTTCCTGACTGTAGGTGGAAGCAGATTTCAGTAAGCATTAACAATCACTGACGTCTACCTGGTCCAAAAATTTTGCTATTAAGTCAGTGTGAGCAAACCGGTTTAGCTGTGAGCTGGCAAGTTAAGAGCTAGAGGTAGCAATGACCTAAGCAGCACAATTTCACTTGCTTTGTAAACGGATGTTTCTGAAAGCCAGCTGCACAGCTGATACACAGTCAGAACTCTTACCAGAAGAGTCAGATATTTCAGAAGCCAGCCTTTACACAAGCAAATGGATACCCATCTAGTCAACACTTTTCTAAATTTTACTAGTTCCAGTTAGAAGCTTTTTTCTAATTACTGCACATATGTAAGGCTGAGCACATACGTGAGTATAATGCACACAACGCCCACTAAAATTAGTGCATTATTATACTATTTGAACTTTGAAAGATACTTGTGCTGTATTTCCACATACCCATTCATTCTCTATAATGTATTTACAGCACAGCTTATGTGGTAGGCTCCTAATGAGCTCTTTCATATTGTTACTCTTTGCTGGTTTGGGAATAAAACTAACAGATAGCTAAAATCTCTAAAGTTTAATCAACCTTCAGAATGTCTTATTGTTTATAGTACTATACGGTAAATCCATAGCAGCAAATCCAGGCATTACACTGCCATGAAGCTGCTGTTAAGTATGACCAGAACACACATTATTTCTGTTCCTGTCAACAGTGTGAGAATCTGCACTTAAAATACCAGTATTGCAGCCTATTTGCAGAAAAGCAGCAGGTAATTAGGTATATTTTAAAATGCACTTGAAGATATTCTAGTATCCAGAGACTCAGGTTAACAGACCCCATGAGAACTGTTATGTAAATTTGCAGAAATAAATAACAAGTGAAGAAAACTTGTAATAGCTGTCCTCAAGCAACATCTGACCAGGGTTTTCTGCCCATAAAAGTTCATGAATTCAGTTTTTCCGGTATAAACATCCATCTGCTGAAAGACAGTATTCTAATTTACCTTCTGTAATCTGAAGGGAAGAAAGAACAACAAAAATATTCTCAGGCATCTACTCCTCAGTTAAATGGCAACTTTTTTTGCTACTGTTTACTGGAATAGCAATAAAGTAATCAGATTAGTTTAATACCCCAACTCTCACCAGGGATATTAACTAGAAAGTCATAGACTCCATCCAATACCTTTTTTATAACTAAATTTTCCACTTCAAATAAATTTGCAAAGAATAAGATGCTGGAAAACCACTAAATTTCTATTCAGTATTCCATTCATATAAACGTATCTACTCAATTAACAAAACATCTGTTGAAGCTACTCTAACATTAAACTTTATCAGTCATTTTGCACATTTACACACAATTATTTTCAAGGCAAACAAAGAACAGCATTGTTATTTTGGTCTCTGGTAGAACAGGTTGTTGCATAAATAAACTATAAAGAGACTTAACCTATTCACTCATCTTTATAAGCTATATCAACTACAGCTGGTTTGCTTGCTTCTTTCTTCATAGAGTTAACATTTCAAAATAAATCATCAGCAGAAGACTCAATCCAGAAACATGCTTCTGCAGAACAGCACCATGTTGTTATGCCGCACAAGCAAGATGCTACTTCTAAGACGTATTTAACATATTCTTTTAATCTGACAAGGTATATGTGACTTGGATTCCTTCAGCTGAAATTTAGAGTACAGATCTGAAAGATTAATAAGCTTAATTAAAAATACTTAGTATTGGTAAAAGTCTCTTCCACATTTATTAGCTGTTTTGAAACAACTGTGAGAACAGCCTTCAGGATTTCTTGCTTACTGTTTCCTGCAGTGTAAAATAAAATAATCAAGTCATCCTCAGCAAGAAGAACTTCACAGGAATCCAAGAAATTTAGCAACTAAAACTAGTTAAAAATCAAGCTAATAGGATACAAAATTTATTCCTCCAGGCCTTCATATCTAAATGAAAGTCTTAACTTACAACATTGTGTTATCAGTAACTCAATCTAAATTTCACTGTGGTATATGGTTTCCTTTCATTTATGCCTGCATCCTTGGACCAGTGAAAAATATTCTGCAAGTAGCATGCTAGAAGTTGAGAGCATCTTAGCACAAATCATGTCATCATGTTCCATGCAACTTTGAAAGTGGAGTATTACACTGCTGATGACAGAACATGCTTCAGACTTACTTGTATTTAATCTAGATAGACATACGGATTATAAGTGAGGTGGGGTTTTTTTTTCTATCCCTTTTGTTTTTACCTTCAAGCATTTGCCCGTAAGTGATGCAATAACCAGAGAATCAGTTTAAACCTCAGTGAGTATACCCCACCCCATGAAACACCAGGGCTGGTATTTAATTCAGTCAGGAAAGCACGGAAATGAACATAACACCAGGGTGTGGGCCTTAATCTTTATGCTTCATTGTACAGTATGTGGGGCCAAAAGAAGAAACTACACTGTAACGACAGCACTGGAAAAGCCTTTTAAGGGTCTGAAAAAGCCTAACAGTGCTTTAAACAGTAATAGTTTAAAATAAAAATTGCAATATGATGCACAGAGGATTCTGGTTTCTTAACATTTGCTTTTTTGCCAGTTTCACTGGCAGAGACAACAAAACTATGATGTTTTCTAAAGTTCAGTGCCATGGTTCTTATAGGGAAAAAAATAAAAGCAAAATTGAGGAGGCTAAGTAGATAACCAATTTTCCTGTTAATTTTTAAGGCTGGTTTGGCGTCATCCACTATGCATGAACTGATTTCTAGTGCAGTTATATCCTGTCTGTACATAGCCCAGTTTCATGTATAGTATTTTTGTGGGAGATTATTTTAGGAGATTTACATTCCTTATGACTGTAAAGAGGATGGAATAAATAAATACATAAATAAATAAATGAATAAAGCTGTCTTTCTAATTTAGAGGATACCTACAGTTCTATTTACTGATTTAAAAGGTCATAACTGCAAAAATTTTCAGTATATAGGGGAGAAGGGATTTCTATCAAAGACAGAAGACTATAAATTCACCTGACTGTAATATAGGAAACTGGTATTCTGTTAAGAAAATGAAGCTAGGTTCGTATTTAATAATCAGGGTGAAAGGGAACTTCCACTGTACACAGAACATGCATGAGGTGAAATGTTTTATAGAACCATTATAATGCAGTATTAGAGGATGCGATTAGATGAAACCATGGCACGTTTCTGCAATGGGTCTATTTCAGGAAGAATTACAGAGAAAAAAGAGGAGAGGAGCACTAAGGGCAGCAGTAGTAAATAAAGCCTGGTTGTATGAGTCCTTCACCTTCTCCTTCTAGAGGTGAGAAAGCAAAAGACCTGTCATCTCTCCCTACGGCAGACTGAGCTGACAGGGAAAAATGTTAAACTCAGGCCATATTTTTACTTTCTGTAGCCTGCAATGTGTGAGAGAGAATTTAAACATTCACTTCTTTTTCCTACTAGATAACATTAGTACTGCACACTGCTGTTTTAAAAAAGACGGCGGCTATTTTTATCTCATGGCTAAAAAGCCAAAGGTACATAGATGCTCATATTTTCAGATATGACTGCGCAATTATTTGCGCAGAAACATGCCTTTATTTCCACTCCAGCTGTGCAAGGTCTACTCAGAGTTTTTTCCACATACAACAATATGCTTACATGTATGTCTTCTTATTCCAACAGTCACTTCACATATGGTTTTAAAGATGTGGGAAAAGATCAAACCACAGTGAACATCAATCACCTACAGCAATCCCTGCAGTTCAATGAGTTAATCCACCTTGAGCCTGTTCACAGAGAATTTAGGAGGAATGAAGCAGAGCCTTTTGAGCAATTGAAGATGCAAATATTTACCAGGAACCATATTGAACATAAATATTCCTAGGCATGTGGATGCCCGACCTCTATTGAAACGAATGGGAACTGGATGTTGCAATGCCTGTGAGGACCTGAGACCTTGTCCACCCTGTCTCTGTGCTACTTGTTTTCTCCCCAGCTCCCTCTGGTGTCCTAAACAACATACTATCATGAACTCACTGGACTGCACTATTGATTTTGTACCAAGGCACTAGATGGGCATCGCCTATGTCCTTGGACACACTGCCTACTTCCATTTGTAAGCAGTGCAGCAAACTCAGAGCGGCTGAATTGGCACTCAGTGCTTTCCATGATCAGAACTGAGGGCTAAGAAAACACTCCAGAAACAGCAACTTTTCTTAGCCATAGCTAGCACTGAGGATGGCTGCTCATAGGGAAGATTTACAGAGCATTAGCACAGCCTCCCTTGAGAAGCAATAAACAAGAAGAAAATGCTCAAGCAAAACATTATTTTACAGCTAATCTCTAAGACAGAGATTCAGAGAAGAGGAAAAAAAAGCATATAAAAAGCTTCTTCCAAAATATCTAAACTGGCCAGAAGCACTGTGTCCACAGTCTCATCAATCTGCAATTGCTAACACAGAAAAAAAAATTATACTCACCGTCTCCAGGCACTGACATGAAATGAGCATCAACCCGTTTTTCATCCTCTCCGTACTCATTCTTTGCTAGTAAGGTATAAGCACCATTAT
Organism: Psilopsiagon aurifrons; assembly: GCA_025447955.1. Lineage (NCBI taxonomy): Eukaryota > Metazoa > Chordata > Aves > Psittaciformes > Psittacidae > Psilopsiagon > Psilopsiagon aurifrons. The sequence continues at coordinate 33,716 of JAOEHY010014279.1, forward strand.
TCAGGTGGGTAGGATTGTCCAGCTGAAGGCAGCCATGGTATTCACTTTGATTAATAACGTGTATTTTAGTACAGATGTATTCAGACTCATTCAGTATAGCCCCTTCATAGAACCACTGCAGTGTGGGCTTAGGGTTCCCTTTCACAGTGAATGGAATACACCAGTGGTGGTCCGGGGTTGGAGATTCAATAAATGTGATATTTGGTGCAACTGTATTGGAAAAAAAAGTGAGGAACATCAGAATATTCTGAAAACCTGGCCAAAAGCAATTAGTACTGGAAATGTATTCAGCTAGGAATGTAAACTTCATATTATTTTCCTCACAGAATCAAAGCCAGAACAGATGACTTAATTTGCTGGATTCTTCTGTCAGAGAAAGACGATTTTCTACTATGCATTTTCTCATTCTTTCTCAAACCTGTTAAATGCCTCAAGTTTACAGACTTGTTCTCTTTCCCTCAGGAGATTATTCCAACACCTTGCCCATTATTTCACTATTGGGAAATTTTCCTTGATATTTATTCTTAACTGAATTCAATTTCATCTAGTTATACTCCCTTTTATTACTCATAGCAGTGCCAAGTTCAGAAACTCATTTACACTGTTCAAACATTTCTAGCTTATACTTCTTCCCATAGCTATTACATATCCAATTTCAACCTACAAACCTACATCCACACTGACTTTTCTAGTTTACTCTGTCATGCGCACATGCTGAACAAAGTTTGCCATCTACAAAGCGTTCCATTCCTCTCTTCAATTAAAGAGAGGGTTGCAACTTGTGAAAACATGCTGTTTAGTTCACATAAAATGAATTCAGGCTGGAGCTTAGATCTAAGAAGCTAAAGCCTCTATGCTACATGTCCCTTCCCCCTTCCTTGGCGCTGAAAAATAAGTATATTATTCTAAGCTATGACAAATAAATTTACATCTGGCAGCACAAATGTTGTTGCAAGTGTGCTATTTTTTGCAGTCATTGCTTTAGATAATAAGAACTTAGACATTTGTAATGTCATAATTAATTCTAGGAGCCTTTTCATGCACTCATACTTCTTAATTCCTAAGACAGTGTTTATGTACATGCACACCATTACAAACCTTCTCAAACTGACAGTGGCATTGAGTATTTTGCACTTCAGACCTTTACTTATGGATCATTCTAACTGGAAGATAAAACATTTAGAAGTAGATTTTTTGCTGAACACAGCGCTGAAAAAGATAAATATAACATCTGCTGGTTAGGCTACTCCCAGCATTAACTGCACTAGATAGTTTACATGCCTTAAGAGCTTTTTTTTCAACAACCAGCATGCCCAAAACATAACTATAACCAAAATAGTTGCTGCCAATGCAGTTTGGCCTCATGAGCTGTATGGATGTCTGTTTACGTACAGAATACCGTGAGCTCAGCAGAGGCCTGGTCCTCTCCCACAATGTTCTCTGCTACACAGGAAATCCACAGTCCACTGTCCATGGATGAAACATTCTTTATGGTTAGCGAGGCAGGGTTCTTACTTGTGTCACTCTACAAGTGATCAGAAAAACATGTGTCAACTGCAGCATAAAGAACAAGGGAGAGAGGAAATTATTTGCCACACCTGAATGGCATTTTCATTTCCCATTCCTTTTAGCTGTATCAGTCCACAATTAATCACAGGCTTACTTCAGTGTCTTATCCAGATACGAAACACCTACAGAACCAGATGTAGCCATCATTGACAGTCGATTCAGAGATCCGAAGTCCTGCTACAAACTGCACTTATTTTTCTGCCCTTCTTAATACTTCTTTGACTTTGCAAAAGTATTTTTTTCTCTAACCATGCCCTTGCTTATCCCTCTTTTCCATTTCATGACTGACTTCTATGGTCTATCTGCTCTGCCTTGAATTTTTTTCTACTCCTATACTGTGTTCAATCCTTGCTTTACCTTTTGTCTCTTTCCTTTAACGTTTGAAGTCTCTTCCACTGTTGCCTTCTGAGCTCTATTGTACCTTGACAACAATGTGTCTTCTCTCCCCTCTTTAGCAAAATTTCTCTTGAAAGCTGCTTCTTCTCATGAAACCTTCCATGACAAATTACATACCTTCCACTACCTAAGCTACTGCCCAAGTATTGTTGTATGTGTTTAAGCACAGCTTACTTATGGTAAGAATTATGATTCTTAGAAATCTTGATTCTTACAATTCTTAGAAAGCTCAGTCCCAAGTATGGCCTTATATGCCATACTGAATATGCAGCTATGCAACACTGAATAAAGCTGAACTAAAAAAAGAAAAAAAAGACAGAAAAAGTTAGCAAAACTGCTTTTAAAAGCAGGCCCTACATATGAACACCAAATAATTGCTATTCTATACTTGAATTTTTCATAAAAAGCAAGACTATTTTCTTTAAAAAGAAACAAAATGCATTAAAAAGTTAATTAGGATATTTTTTTCAAAACTACTTCTGAGTATTATTTTTTTACTGTATACATACACTTCAGTGATGCCCAGAACACAAAAAAATGGCACACTGCATCTGTAAAACTACAGGGGTTTCAGTGGCAGTCAGTGGAAGACTCCTGCATACAGCTCTGTACGATCAGAATTTTGAACCTCAAGGTATCAGCTTAACTCCACTTAAGCTAAACTTCCCTTCGATTCCAGTGTGACACTAGGGGAGGTGAGTGGAAAATCAGACACCCCATTACAAATTTCTCTACGTGCAACACAAATCTCAGAGGTGAGCCATGTTCAAAACTGGACTGAAAGCAGCTGAGGGCTGAAATACAGAGCAAGAAAAATTTAATCAACATCAATCAGACCATGCAACAGCACAGAAACTGAGAGTGCACAGTTAGTTTTGCAGGACTAGAGTCCAGTTTCAACTTATGTTACAGTCTTTTGTAGAACAGGAAAGAGAGGAAACAGGCAGAAGCACCATAAGAGGTGAAGAAAAGGGATGCAGAAATCGAGATACAAAAGTGAGAGAAAGGAATGTAGAAACAATCCTCACAGAAAGGGGAAGGATGGTTGTGAATGGCTAATGAGGTTTAACAGGCATTCATTCTGCTGCTCCTGAAAAGACTACTGTGTCGCACGTCTACGTCGTTAGCTAGCCTATATTATGAGAGCCTCTGAAATCTCAAGATTAAGTTATGCCAGGATGGAATATTTCTGGAAACCCTGACGCAGACTGACCATAGCATTTCACAGATAGCAGGGTTAAAAAATTAGGTGATCTCATTTTCTGAACAGCATCCCACATTTGTTTTGGCTTATAATTCAAAAGAAAAAAAAAAAAAAAGAGAGAAGAAAGGAAAAGAAAGAGCACAACTTGGCATGGGTTCCTTAAACTGTTTTAGTTTCTTGTTCTTGACAACAACTGATGCCTTTGGATAATTTCACACATTGGAGAAAATTTTAAAAATAAAACTAGAGCTCTGCAGAACTCTTTCTTCATGAGAGCTGAAAGACAGGCTAGTCACATGCTATATAGGCCTGATACAATGACCTCAAGGGAGAAAGTACAAAGGCCATGAGACCTCAGAGATCCTGCCTCTTCCATACTGCAGGAACAATTTTGGAGGTGCACATCCCACACTTTGCAGAGACCAGGAAGCTTTAGGCAGTCTGCACCATCATGAATGCAGGAAAGCCAATGACGTAAAATTGTAAGTAACCGGAGGTCTTGCCTACTGTGTAAATAATGGCAATTTAAGAAGTCAGAAGCTGCGTTTTGAAGATTTGCTTATATACCTCTCCTCATCAATACTTCCATCAGAGAAAACAATCATTCTACCTCCATTGTGCACACAATCTAAAGTAGGGACACAGAATACAAAGATCTCAGAAAATAAAATTCCTCCTGGCTGGATTATTTTATTGAGGAAACATCTTCATACTTAATTAAAAAAAAAAAATCCATTCTTTTTAGTAAAACCTTCACTTCAATTTCTGAGGCTTCCTGTTGTTGCTTTGTTGAAGGAAACTAAGCCACAGAATTTTTACAACCAAATTCCAATACAGCAAGCTTTTGGCATGAAAATGTAATAAAATCAGGGACACAAAGGAGTTTTTTTATAATTAGGTAGATCACACTTTCTCTGCATGCAGGTATCAGTGACAATAAGAAAAATTTTGTGTTTCAGCATCCCAGCTCATCACATGACTCCCCAAAATTTACAGTATTCTCATTTACAAGTGGACATCTGAAAACCAAAGTGCAAATAACAGTCTCAAGGAGCAAATGTCTGCCACTCTCCACAAATGTGGCAGTCACCCTGGATTGAAAGTAAGAGGAAAATAAATGTAATCCAAACATTAATTTCCTATTTCATCTTTTTATTAAAAACTCAACTAAAGGTGAACATGAAACTTCATTCCATTCTTCAGCAGGTATCCGCTGTCTCTGAATTGTCACATATTTGAATATGAAACTTACCTCATGGTTTGAAACAAGATTAGTGAGCACCCAAGACACATTAGGAGGTGGCCCACCAGTAGTATCACAGTACAATGTGATGCTCCTTCCTTCCACTACGGTGATGTTGTAATTGCTGAGGTTTGCTGAGGGCAAGTCTGCAGTAGAAACAACAACAACAAAAAAAATCCATATGCATTTGTATTTGATAGAAATAGACACCACCCAATTCTAAGCAGGCTGTATATAGGCAAGCAAAAACACCGCTAAACCACGTATTTGTTTTGCTCAATTACTGTTCAGTCAGAGAGCACAATCAGCATCTTTAGAAACATATGAATTTTTAAGCTGGTATGTAAAATTCTTCTGCAGCTCCTCTGCTTCACTTCCTCAGAAAACATTACTGCATTTGGAAATACATAAAGCTAATTATATATGGAAATGTTTCAGGTGGGAAAACAGAAGTTATCCTAACTTCAGTTTTTAACTTCAGTGAAAAGAAACCAACATTCCCTTAACTTTAAAGCAGGAAATTTAATCTGTTGCTTTGTAACAGCCACAAAGAAACCTTTATTTTCCACAAACTGACACTGTGGTATTCCCACTGTACTCCACAACACTAACAGGGAAATCCCATTAGCTCCCAGTATCACACAAGACACTGCAGCTCCTTCTCTCATACAGACACAACTCACAGTGAGCAGGGCAACAGCTAGATTTGATGTAGAAAGTAAGGGACACAGCACTAAACAGATCAAACCAGGGAAAGAAATGGAAGAAGAGCAGGTGAAGAATTGTACAGAACTGCTATCCAAGGCACCTGAGTAGAGTTCACTAATGCCCTGAGGAAAGCAGAAAAGCACTGAGGGAAATGGTATCACTCACCAGAAAACAAACCCAGATACTGCAAAAATCAGGATTCCACCTCCATCTCACAGAACTATAAACTACTCTATATCTCTTTCTTCAGCACCCAAAACAACGGGAGCTTCCAAAAAGAGCATATAGAATCATAGAATCATAGTTGGAAAGGACCTTAAGATCATCTAGTTCCAACCCCCCTGCTATGGGCAGGGACACCTCACACTAAGCTGTGTCACCCAAGGCTGTCCAACCCAGCCTTGAACACAAGGGATGGCGCATTCACAACTTCCTTGGCTAACCCATTCCAGTGCCTCTCCACCCTCACAATAAAGAATTTCTTCCTTATATCCAACCTGAACTTCCCCTGTTTAAGTCTGAACTCGCTACTCCTTGTCCTCTCACTGCAGTCCCTAATGAAGAGTCCCTCCCCAGCATCCCTATAGGCCCCCTTCAGATATTGGAAGG
>JAOEHY010014280.1:0-14363 GCA_025447955.1 Psilopsiagon aurifrons
CAATGAAACAAGAACCTTATCCCAAGCCCCCCATCTGATAAACACTAAGACAGCAAATAGTGGCTGTAAGTAAGGTATGACATGCTGAACCTGTAAGATCAAGAGCAACAACTTTGAGAGCCAATAAATCAGAATTGTGATGAGTGATTATTAATCCTGTCATTATCTCAACCCTTTGTGCCCCACACTGGACACCAAAAGGAACTGTCAGGATTTAAGCCCAGCAGTAAATCAGCCACATAGTTTGTTAGCTTCCCCCTCTCTTCCTCCCCGCACTCCCAGAGGGACAGGGAGGAGAATCGAAAGAATGTGGACAGTGGGATTGAGTGCACCCTCAGCAAGTTTGCCAATGAAACAAAGCTGGGTAGTTTGGTTCACACACTGGAGGGAAGGAATGCCATCCAGAGGGACCTTGACATGCTTGTGAAGTGGGCTGATGCCAACCTGATTAAGTTTAACCATGACAAGTGTAACGTCCTACACCTGGGTGGGAGAAATCCCAGGCACAGCTCCAGGCTGGGCAGAGAACAGATTCAGAGCAGCCCTGCGGAAAAGGACTTGGGGGTGTTGGTTAATGAAAAAATGAACGTGAGCCTGCAGTGTGCACTTGCAGCCCAGAAAGCCAACTGTATCTTGGGCTGCATCAAAAGGAGCGTGACCAGCAGGTTGAGAGAGGTGATCCTGCCCATCTACTCTGCTCTCAGGAGACCTCACTTGGAGTATTATGTGCAGTTCTGGTGTTCTCAACATAAAAAGGACATGGAACTGTTGGAACAAGTCCAGAGGAGGGCCACAGAGATGATCATGGGACCGGAACACCTCCCGAGGCACCTTCTGTATGAAGATAGGATGAGAAAGTTGGGGCTGTTCAGTCCGGAGAAGAGAAGGCTGCGTGGAGACCTCATAGCAGCCTTCCAGTATCTGAAGAGGGGCCTATAGGGATACTGGGGAGGGACTCTTCATTAGGGTCTGTAGTGATAGGACACGGGATAACGGGTTCAAACTTAAACAGGGGAAGTTTAGATTGGATATAAGGAAGAAATTCTTTACTGTGAGGGCAGTGAGGCACTGGAATGGGTTGCGCCCAGGGAAGTTGTGAATGCTCCATTGCTGGTGGTGCTCAAGGCCAGGTTGGACATAGCCTTGGGTGGCATGGTCTGGTGGGAGGTGTCCCTGCCTGTGACAGGGGGGTTGGAACTAGATGATCTTAAGGTCCTTTCCAACCTTAACTATTCTATGATTCTATGAATGTAACTTGCACGAGTTGACATAAGAACAGTCCAGCAACTAAAGTATAACCACTGCTCCTACTACCAATAATAATGATGATAAGGGAAACAATAAAGGAAGAGAATCCAACCGCTCACCACCCACTGACCGATACCCAACCAGACCCAGCAGTGATCTCACCCTTTCAGGTCCCTGCTGGCAGTTTTTACATTCTAGGCATGATGTGCTGTGCTATGGAATGCGCCTTTGGATAGTTTGGGTCAGGTGACCTGTCTCTGCTTCCTTCCTGGCTTCCCCTACTCCCTGGCAGAGCATGAGACTCAGAAAGTCCTTGGTCAGATTAAACATTCAAGCAGCAACTAGAAACATTGGTGTTATCAGCACTGTTCCCAGACCAAAAGCCAAAAACACAGCACTGCACCAGCTACTAAGAAGAGAAAAATGACTGCTACTGCTGAACCCAGGAGAAAGAAGTATGTACCTCATGCACTTGAGAATGATACAAAGAGGGAACATCAAATAGTTCATGTGGTTTGGTAACTTCGAAATAGATAATCTCACAAACATGACAATCTGTCAGTACTGTACATTTTGCTTGAATATTGTGGATAATAAATACACTAATGTGTCACAAAAAATAGTTCTTAGTCCGTAGGAAAAAGGTCATTTTGGCTGCTGAAGGATTGAGCGATTGAGAGATCAGTAACCACAAAAAGCAACCAAACCCAGCTCATTTGACTATTCTGAACATCAGATAAGGTGAATAAACTGTTCTAGCACAGTTCACAAAGTACAAGAGCCCATGTCATGAAAATGTTAGCATTAATTGATATTTTTAGCCTCAGAAGAAAGGTCATGCAATGGGAATACAACCAGATCAAGTATATTATAGGCCTGAAGCTGATGCAGATTCTGCTTTTGCCGCTCCCTGCCTGAGCTACAGATTTTATTCTCAAAGATTGTTAATTTGAAACTTCCTGCAAGCACTAAAATATAAAAATATTTGATAGTGTCTTCTACCTGTGATTCTAAAAATATAAATTTACCACTGGCTTCTTCTCTTAAAGGAAAATGAAACCAACAGAGAGTGGGAGGAGGATGAGTAATCTTGGCACCTCTTCTGTATTTGAACTCTCTACATACTTTCTTGTTTGCCTATCTGTCACGTAAATTTAGGAATTTACTGTTTTCAAAGTTATATATCAACAGCACATATACAGCACAGTATTCAGCTACTGAATTGTGTGAACAACATGAACAAAAGGCCAGGGTCTTTAAAGGTGCTCCTGAATACAACTCAACATGCTCTCAGAAGTCTGAATCCCACCCAGCAGCAGATTTCAAGTCACTGAAGCATCAGTGACAGTAATTAGGACAAGATTATTGTTATTCTAAATTTTCCTGCCAAAAAGGGCAGCCTGGGATTGGTGCCTGCAGGAACTGGATATAGATTTCAGTATTCCTCTACTTGCTCCCGTGGGAACCTGCAGCCTGCACACATGCAAATGTTCATGTACCTTCCATGTGGGTAGCAGCTCCAACCCATGGAACAGCCTCCCTTTATGCAACAACTCACCTTTCCCCTTCGTGTTCTCTGCCCAGCACTGCAATCCTGGTAGCCATGCCCACCAGACCCAGCACCAAGGACAGGCACGGTTTGGTTTGGCTGCTGTGCTGGGCATGGGGGGGGAAAGAAATGGCAACATAAAGGTTGCTCTTCTCTTTGAGATAGAAGATAAAAGACTGCGTGGAAGTAGGACAGGATGAGGGCAAAAGCTACCACTGAGCTGAGCTTATACTGCTCAGCCCAGCCTGGGCTTCCCACTGGCAACGGCAACAGCAGCAGCAAGAACCTCTGCCTGTGCTGCCAGACACTTATTATACAAATATCACAAAGCTATATTAAGCCTTCCATTTGATACACTGTAGGTTTTCCTTCTGAGCCTGCTGAATGTAACATCAATCTATGCATTCACAGAAAGTCAAGTCCTCTAGAAGGAGGATGCTATTGCATTTGGCCCTTCCTTCTGCTGAAAAAGACGTGGCCAGCTGAAAAAGGCTGCTCAACCCTCTTCCCTAGGCAAGGACAGTACCTGGAGATGGAACCTCCAGAACTGTTTATGAAAAACAGATTAGACAGGAGGAGCATTCAAGAAAAAGCTTCTGAGAGCAGAATGCAAACTAGGTAGTAATTCTCATAACCCATTGTTTAGGTTCTCCTATATAAAGTGGATATTCATCTCAAATGTGATGAACAGCATTGCGACTGCGATATTGAAAGCTATTTTCTTGCTTTTTTGCAAAAAAGGGAGCAGATGGTAATTCACGTAGATTGCCCATACCCTCCTACTTCTGAGCCAGGCGGGACTGGGCTATGGGGCAAGGGCAGCTCTGATAGATACCTTCAGATACCATCATTAAAAAATTCAAAGGACAATGCTTGAAATGCTTGAAAAAGTGAGCAATCTTAAAAAGATAATTAATGTGTTCTATACGTTGTCTACTGATTATTATATTCCAAACTTCAGAGGCAGTGAAATGTTATTTAATCGTAAAATAGCTTAATATGTAAATGAGCATTTTATTAGTCCATTTCTTCTGATTCCTTAAAAAAGTTGATGTTGATGAATTGAAACCAATGCTTCTACTGAACAAACAGATCGTTCTCCCTCTGTCTATCACCAATTCATTGACAACTTTCATTTTGCTTTTTCTATCTTATTTTATGCTGGATTAGTCCCAGTGCATGACACAGCCATCAAATGTTTCTACTGCTGCACAGAAATGGAGAAGGGACATGTACCACTGCTTAAATGGCAGTGACACATTGACAGCACATGGCATTCCAGCCTTACAACCAAATAGTAGCTTGAATAGAAAGGCCAGTATCCAGGTACCAGATGCCCATTGAGCTTAATTGTCATTATTTCCCCAACATCACCCTCAAATAGAAAAAAAAAAAAAAGACTTTAAGAAACACCAAGTTAGGATGGAGCCAGAATAAAACCGCTTCAGTCCTGAAAGCAGCAATAAGCAACAGCATGACAGTATTGCTTTTAGCTTAAAATACCCCCAGCTTCTTTAATCCCTATCACGAAGAATTTTTCCTTTAGCCTTCAACAGCCAAAATCATGGAGCAACTTATCCTTAACTTTTATAGTCAGCCCTAAGCCTCTGCTGTCAAACTTTATCCACTGAAAATATACTTCTTTTTGACTTACAGATCTATTTATTTATTTATTTTCTTACCTTTTTTAAATTGTGAACCACAAATAATAAAAAAGTCTGCAGTTCAGTGCATGTCAGCATCAGTTTACACAGCAGTTATGAGTATGTCTGCACATGAAACTGTGTCCTAAAGTTTGATTACAGAATCAGACTGCTTTGTTTTGGGATAATAATCATAACTGTTGTAACTAGAAGGACAAGAATTGTTCTATTAAAATAAATGCACTCTACTATAAATGCCAGTGTCACACCAGCAAGGTCTGCATCAAATACAAAACTGCTGACAAGAAGGGTTAAGCAACCAAAATATATTAATGCTATGTCTCAACACAGTTATTTAAATGTCATCTGAACCTTAGAGGACTCCTTTTCCAAATCTTAAAACTAAATATGATTCGTAGAAAAAAAGGTAAATATCAATCTCTAGACGCAGTGCAATGTTTTAAAAGGCCGGTTTTAGAGATAATTAACTTAATATCCATTTGAGAAAGGTTACAAGACTCAAGTAGCACAGTCAACATTCTGAATGTTATTAAACCTAAGATTTTAAGCTATTTAAACATTTAGATCTCATTTAAATACTCTCTTTTATATGTGATTTGGCATGTTAACAAGGTCATTTGACAACAATTTTGCAGAATTAATGTAAATTACATGTCAATGACAGATGAAATCCAACTTCAGCTATGTGATTAAAGCCAAAAACTAATAGAAAGAAAGCCTCCCAAAATTTTGATGTCAGGTTAAAGCTTGATATTCTCAAGGTGTCCATGAACCATGTAACAGTGTCTCAAAGTCCCAAATAGTTATTTGCCAATAGCTGAGTATAATTTGTAACTGAGCCTGTCAACATGCATGCACAGGTGGGAATGCTGATGTACATACCCATAAAATAATGTTAAAAACATTATCAGCATACAATGTTAATTAATGAAAAATCGCATTTGAATTATCTGAATTTCGTTCTCATGCTTATGATACACTCTTCAACGGTATGATCACAAGCATCAAAAACTAGCAAGTCCCCTAACTCCTCATTCAGTGCTCAGCTTGGATGGAAATAATTTATGAAAAGCTTTTCAATTTTTTTATTAATCTTTATTTTCTCCATGTAGTTCCAGTTATTATTAGTGGCACACTCTTAAAACACAGTTTTAAAACCAGAAACGTAATTCACAGATTTCTACCGTGTGATGGATTCCCCAATATGCATTTATTTTCCAAGCCTTTCACCCCTGTAAAATTATGAGGATGTATTTGGTATTATGTACATTTTAAAGAAGGGTTAGTGGATCACAGAGAGCTTAAGGTCAAAAGTATCAATTGATTTTGCATTTCAAGCCTGAGAGGTGGCTAGAAACTGATTTTTCAGCATTTCTAGCATTAAATAGCACTTTTCACGTTTAAAGTATTTCTTTATTGCTATGATTTTAGCTCTAATTCATAAAGAGCAAACGAGGAAAGTTGGGTTGAGGTGTTTTAATAGCGTGAAACATCATTCCATATCAAACATAGGAATAAACTCCAGTTTCGAAGGCAAGATCCAGCTGCATTCATAGTGAAATCATCCTTTACTTCCTGCAATCTATTGCCTCATTCAAAATTCCCCAACAACAGCGCATAATAGGTCCCAGGATGAGTAATGGTCTTCTTGCCCTGATTAATCCAAAGAGCAATTCCACCTTGAGCACTGGCTGGGATAGGATCCTGAGAAAAAAGCTGGATGCGATCATTGACTTTTGTCTGTATCATCATACCTAGATATCAGTAATCAGCCAAAACCAAATCAGCTGGCTTGCAGCCTTACCCTTTCCACCTGAGACACACAGACATTTCTTGCTCTTCTCACAAACCCTGCAGTCCCTTCCTATCTCCAGTGTTACCAGTAGAAAAAACAACCTAGACCTTAAAAAAAAAAAAAAAACAAGTATTAGGCAATTCAGATCACCAGATAAGTTGTGTAAAATAAGGTGGTTTTAAAGAGATTACACTTTGTATGCATTATGGCTGGCACTAAGAAACAGCATTTAGAGGGGAAAAAAAATGCATGTGGAAGTGAAACAAATTTAAGGAAGTTGTTCTTTTGGGAATATCAAGAAAAATCATTCAAGTCATCACACAGTTATATTAAGAGAACTTTAGAAAGCAAATAGCTGTCTACCAAAATGGCCAGAATCATAGAAACCTGAGGGTAAAGAGAATAAAATGAGAATAGGGATGATACAGACTAGCAGTATGTATCAGAGATTTTATTCACCTTACAATCAATCTAAAGTGCAGAAAAATTACATAGATACCAGGAGAGCTGCACTTCTTGAAAAGTCAGTACAGGTCTTGACAGACCTTACCAATATGTCACTGTAAAGATACAGGAAGTATGGCGTCATTATCAAAACCCTGATGTGGTGCATGCTGCAGAGTAAGTGGTGGTTAAATAAAAATGCAAATATAAACTAGTGGGCATGTTCTTTATAGGAAAAAAATTCCTTCTGTAATCTTCTCTTTTTGCAAATCACAGGAAAACAAGTGCAGAGTAGTTGAACCATAAAACTTTCCCTTAATTAATCAACAAGAGAAACAGCTTTCTTACTTAAATATACCCTGCACTCCTACAACTGCTTAGTCAGAGCTTCTAATCAGACAACGAGCTTAATTCAAACAAACTGTAGATTCCTTAGGTTTAGTCTGTTAGTTTGGTGAGGTTTTGTTTTGTTTTGTTTTGTTTTTTTAATTGGATTGCAGAGAGCTAGTGGAAAAAAAAGCTCTGAGCCAGAATCAGAAGGTTCTTGGTTTTAAGTTCAGTTACTTTTCAGAGATGTAGGTCAAATCTCTCTAATTCCTTTTCTTCCTTTGGTTGCCTGCCATGCAAGCATAAAGAAGTATCAAGGTAAGACAGAAAGGTGGACATTAACCCAAATGCAAAGCCCAGCTTCTTTTCAAGTAGATCATCGAAACAGATATCTAATCTCTGTTCTGGTCACCTGCAAAAGGGTGAACCCAAGGCATTTCATAACACTAAATGCACTCAAATGCACCAGTTCATCTGATATAATACCACTGACAAAAATGCAGGCTTCTGTCTTAATTCTCTCTGTATAAAGTGCAAGAGACAAGAAAACTAAGATTTGAAACTGGGGAAAATATCCAAGAGGAAAGCGAACAGGGAAGAAAGAAGGATAACGCATTCAAATGCCAGTGTAATATTTTTAATCATTTTTAATCACGTTAGAAACTAGATCTAAGCAAAACATGAGCCTTTCTGGAGTATGATCCAGTATTGCACTCACTGTCACTGTCGCTTTCACTTGAGTCTATGACACTAAAACTGTTGCTTCATTTGCAGTGGGGGACCTTTCCTGCAGAGTGTAGTCTCAGAACAAGAGGTGGAAAGAAATAAATAGCTTCAGGAATCTTCATCACTACTGCTGAGTCTGTAACTAATTTAGGTGATATTAGAAAGGGCATTCGGCTTTTGCCTACAAAACCGTACAAATTTCACTGGATTTGACCAGGCAGCCTTTAATATACAATGTGATACATCATCAAGGAATAGCCATGATGAAACAAGCACTTTTGAGTAACTGGATACTCTATTCTTTCTCTGTGGTAAGATGTTTCCAAAACATGATTTATGCCTAAATACAAAAATTCCTGAGTGGTTGGTCTCTGTCCAAGAGAATGTGCAAACTAGAAAACTATATTGAATGAGAGATTTTCAAGACTTTTAGTTAATCTTCATTCCCTGACTCAGCAAAGGAACTACAAAGGAAAAATGGGCCCTTCCTGTAGTCAATTAGGGATCTCCATATATCTGCCAAATCTTACCTCTCTCTCTGCTGGGAGCAGAATGATGTCTGAAATGCCAGAGGACCAGTTGGTATGTGGTCTTTTTCTTTCTTCCCCAAATCTAAGTAACTTTTTGTTTAGGGATATAGCCCTAGGTTTGCTCAACCTGTAGGAGAATGAATTAAGAGTGAGGGAAATATCTGTGACTACTATTTAAAGCTAGAAAGGAGAGGGAGAAACTCACACTCCCACCATTCTACTACAGGTTTGCTATCTCTGGGCACTTTGCCAGTGTGCAGGATAACACTTATATGTGACATAGCCTTGTGTTTCAAGCAGATCAGTAGCCAGAATCAAAGCATCTGGTGTTGGCTGTGCAGAACCACTCTTCATAATTAGGTTAATATTTTGTACCAGCACATATTTTATGTATCTTAGCCTACTAATCCACCATTATGCATGCTACTGATCTCTGTTCCTCATTCATCCGTTCACTGTGACTGAAGGACATTCTTTTGTTGGTTAGAGTCCAAAGCCTTGGCCTGATGGAGATGGAGGAATGTAGACTGACCATGTGACACAATAAATCCATTGGGATTAGCAATGATATCATTTTCATGCTTGTGAGAGCCCTGACACTATGGTATTAGTCACTGATAATGATCCATCTTTCCAGCATCTGCACCTCATTTCTGTAGAATATATCTACATCAGCTTTTCCCACTAACTAGAACAACTGATTTTTTTTTTCCAGTTTTCTCCTTTTATTTTCAGTGTTGCAAATATTTTGGAGACTGCTGAACAGATCTATCTTTGGTTAGCAACTTCAGCATATTGACCAATATTCCTGAGTTCATGTCTGCCTGTATCACTGTTTTCATTTTACACTTGATGTGCTACGAGTCTCCTTCTGCATATGTGACCATGTGGGCTTTGATGATAGCACTTTACCAATTACTGCTCACAGCTGCAGATCTTTCCCAATGGCATTTTTTTGATGCACAGCATTTTATACTCTTTTTCAGGGCATGCCTCACACTGGTTGTGTTGCAAACATGTTATTGGAAGAACTAAGTGGCATGACATCCTAATTTTGACTAATATTTCTGCAGATCTTTGCCAGTTGCATGGCTTTATTTGTTTATTTATAGCAATAAGTATATATGTCCTAAAGAAGATGTATGATGACAAGAATGATCTGTAACCAATAACTCTATCTGAGGAACTGGAATTGCCAGCGCTGCCTTTACAGTGAAGCATCACTGAAAGGTGCAGAAGAGCTTTTCAGAATTTACCAGCCTGCTATTTTTAGAGTTCTCTGCAAGAATTCTCAAAGCCACTTGATGAAGAGTATGGGGGAATGTCGGCCTTGACCAATTTCTGCCAATTCAAAGTATTTAAGGACCCTGAGGGCAGATCTTCACAGCCTGTGAAGAGGTAGCATTCCTCAGCCTGTTCCCAGCTTAACTCTTCTCTCACTTCTCCTTTGTTCCTCTTTGCTTCAGAGGCAGTTCTTTGCCTCATATCTGGATTGTACAGGGATCTTGACTCCCTGCTTCTGAGCAGATTTATGTTAGCTGTTTCCAGACATTGCTTTAGAGTATTGCTGGTGCAACACAAGGGACATAATATGTTTTTCCTAGCTTTCCAGCCTACCTGTGAAGAAGAAAGGTAAAGCTGTAACCTGGAATCTGTTTTTCTTCTGCTTCAAGTAGTCAGATATGCTTATATATTTACAACTGCAAAGCTCATGTTTTCTACCACCAGAGAAACACTAATTCTGTTCTCAATACAGGTTGCAAAGGCATGTATAGAATGGGTCTCTGAATACGCATGTTGAAAGGGTACAGATGAAACATATGTGAATGGTCTGAATATTCATAATGAAGCAGTAAGAGTGCAGGTTGTGATGTAATGCATAAACTCACAAAGAAGAAAAGCCATTGCTAAAGAAAACATGGCTATGCAAAAATCAAATTGACAAAAAGTTTTATTCTGTCAGTTGCACAAGACTATTGACAGATGATGCTATGGGAGAAAATGTTTCACTAATGCAGTTAATGTGACACTATCCCATATTTATCTAAGTTGCTTTCATTACTCTGTGCTGCACAGCCAGCATACTTCTATTTTGCTGTGTTCTGCTTGTCTGTTGGGTTGTCTTTAGGTAGCAGTCTGAGAGACCAAGAAAGACAGACGAACTTCTCAAATACACGTTGATGTTACATAAGCACGTCTCAGTTTTCTCTTGTCAACAAATGAGATATTTTTAATATCAGCTGGATTTGAAGAATTATTTGGATAGTTATTTGCAGCCCATTCAAGGTAGCTGGTGGTTCTCATTGTTCTATATCTGAGTATTTCTAAGTCTAAGATGTGTGGTTTACAGTATCAAGGGAAGCAATGAGCTTCCATGAATCCCCCTGTAAGTACATTACACAAGTTCAAATACATATAACCTATAGTGGAATAAAAATTTTCTGTCCCATTTTGTTTCAACTCTGGTGCTTCCTTTCTCATTTCCATAGTAATTTTTTTTCATATGAAGCTATTGTGTTCAAATCTACTGCAGGAGATGGTAAAAGAGACATAGGGTAGAAATAATAAGTTATAGCTCAGAAAACAAGTAGCAGCATCAGTGCTTCAACCTGTTGATACTGAATGGCTGAGGGATCTGTTCAAATGGCGTATTGCAAACCTTATCCGCTTGCAGGCTCTTTTAACCTCTAATAATAAATCTATTCTGGGTCTGGAGCAACAGAAGGATACTTTAAAAATCCAATAATTTCAAAGAGAATGTAAAATTGGGTCATTGCAAATGTTCATAGACAACATTTTGCAAAGCATGTGACTCCTGCTCACTCACTGTCACCTTTTCATAATCCCACTTCAGAGATGAACAAAACATTTCTGTAAATGAACCACCAGCTAAGAGGGGATTTACTGTTGGTAGAAGTGCTTGTTGTTTTCCCTGTCTGCCCACCCAGCTGCTTTGCATGCATTTCTGGAAGCTGAAAATCGAGGCTGGAAATCAAGACTGGAAATAGCTCAATGTCTGCATTGATGAAACAAAGACTCCCTGTTAGTACTTCTTCATAGACATGAACTGGAAAAGAGGCAGCAAGAGACGTAGTACTAGACTGCTGCTAGGCTGATTCTTGTACTAGTTTTTAAATGCCTCCTATCATCTAAACCCCAATAAAACAGTCCTCTGACATGTTGTCTTTGAGGTTGTCTCTTGCTACAGCGCACCTGAAAGTATATAGCACTGGCTCAGTCATTTATTTATCTGTCAAAATTGGTCCATTTTTTTTTCATTAAGTAGAGTGTCTTCACCTGTATTACAGAGGAAATCTTGACTAAGAAGGAATAAATGGAATCACTACTGTATATTTATTTAGAGATAGATATTGGCCAATTCCAGTACACTAACACATTTAAATGTTTCCAATCTCCTTGTGAACATCAAATTTCAAGTGAACTCCCAATAAGCAATAAGGAATTTTTTTAAAAAAGGGGAATGCTGTAACAGAGGAGTAAGAAATGGATACAGGAGTACAGCAGATGTGGCAAAAAGAAAAGTGAAAGATGTAAGAACTGGCAAAAAACAGTTTATGAAGGACTATAATAATAATTCTGTTAACAGGTCAGATTAGTGCTTTTGGATGTAGCACTTTGTCACCATAGTTAATAAATCCAAGCCACCACAAGTAAGAACATAAATTCTACCTTCAGATGTTTCTAATGCGAACTTCTACATAACTTGTTCTTTACCAGAAAGACTGTAGCTTCTGTTCACTTATCTCATTCATCTTTGTGAAACACAGGTAAATTTTGTAATAGCAGCCTGCAATGACAGATGAAGAGCAAGGAAGCGTACTATGCCCTTTTACCCTTCATGTCTCAAGCCCTCATATATGCATTTGTGTATGATCCCCAAATAATAAATAATCCATCGTATAGTTCCTTATAAACACATCCAGAGGATTTTGCTCATTTTGAAATGTTCTTTACCTGCAGAATCATGGGCTCCCCTTTCACCGTTCAGATTTCATATTTACCAATAAACTCCCATTGTTTCCTTTCTCTCTTTGGTCATTATCTCACAGCGCATCAGTTATTATTTGTGACAAAGCAAGTACTTTTCCAACATTTTTCTCAGTTCCTTACCCTTTAAACAAACTCCAATCCCCTAATGATGCCAAAAGGTCTTCTCCCAGTTTGGAAGCAAAGGTGCCTCCTGATGCCAGAGCAGGAGAGTTATCAGCACAAAAGGCTAATAAAGAGCCTATAACAACCATACAACAGACTGGAAGGAAAAGAATGGCAAAAATAAAAATCCAGTAAGCACTACCTATATTAGACAAAGGGCAGCAAGAGGCTACCTGTTACAACTCTTTTTCTCCGTACCTCAATGCCTTATGTCATATAGGGAATGGTCACATTCCCTACTCAATAAAAAAGGAAGATTAAAGAGAGATACTATTAAGATATTATTAGTAGTGGATATCTTCCCATTCTAACTCAAGAAATTAAACTGGAACAATTTAAATTATTAACTCTTATGTGTAAACTCGCAAAAGCTGTGAGGTATTTAGCAGGTGGCAGTAGCAATACTGGATGGAGAGGTCTTTCAAGGCATTTTCCAGAAATGGAGGAAATAAAATGTTAGCCCTGAAACTGTCTCCTTGAATCTCTATTGCCCTGTCATTAATATTTTGTGGCCCCAGAGCCATTTTGCACTTTATGACTTAGTTTTTTAACACAGTTATTTGGAAATTGCTGCTGGCCCATAACTTGCCAGAATCTCAAACCAAATGGAAAGATTTTAAAAGGCACCATTAAAATAATGTATTTAGCATTTAAGGCCTATAAAGAAAGATTTCTTTGTTCCTTTGTCTTTTAGAAAATATTCTGCTCTGCACAATTCGTTTCTATTGTAAACAGATGTGCAACCAATGTATAATCTCTGTAGTAACAAGAATTTGTAAAACGAAGCACAACTCTGTCTGAAAGGGTTTATTCTTTCTAAGCTATAAGCAGGTCCTAGTAAAGCCCTTTTTATTTTATGTCACTGGATAATAATTAAAAGTTGTAAATAGTGTCACTTTCACTGTGGAGATTACAAGAAAAGTTCAAAAGCTCCCTTTTGGATTCCTTTGTTAATTTCACTATTACTGCAGAAAGTAAATACTTTTGAAAATCATTCACAGAGCTGGAGGGCAAAAAGCTTGAAACTGGGAAAAGGTATTCAAAACTTTCCTATACAAAACAATCCTTCCAAAACAAAATTGTCATACTGCCCCAATCATGAAAGCTGGTGGGCATATGCTTAATGAGAAATGCGTGTTAGTTTGCAGCCTGAATTTGACTCACAAACAAATTAGATACTCCTCCGCTTTTTGTTACAGGAAATGTATTAGAGTAGGATGAAGGGCTATTAAATATTGACATTTATTCCACTGGAGACCTGGGATCCATTTTAAAAGACCATGACTATTGACATTACCAGTGGATTAATTTCCACTTTTACAGAGCCTAGTCTTGGACAATTATGTGGGATCAGCCTCTCTGAAGTCTGAAAGTAGTGCTGAAAAAAGCATTTCAACAATTCTACCCCAAATAATAGAGTATTTTAACTGAAAGGGAGGTTTTTAAGGCAAACTTTTAAATTAAGAAATGTTTATATTACATTATGAAGAAAACTGTTGAAACAAAACAATCAAGCCATCTGAAGCTTGCTATCAGTGTTACCTGATTTACTTCAGGTGTTGCATACAATACATGTATATATTATGGATTATATGAGATACTGTGTAGATTTATTGTAAGCAATATGATTTTTTTCTACAGTTACAAAAAAAATAAATCTGAATACTTATAGAATCATAGAATAGTTCGGGTTGGAAAGGACCTTAAGATCACCTAGTTCCAACCCCCCTGCCATGGGGAGGGACACCTCCCACTAGACCATATCACCCAAGGCTATGTCCAACCTGGCCTTGAACCCCACCAGAGGTGGAGCATTCACAACTTCCTTGGGCGCAACCCATTCCAGTGCCTCACCACCCTTACAGTAAAGAATTTCTTCCTCATATCCAATCTAAACTTCCCCTGTT
>JAOEHY010014280.1:14463-25964 GCA_025447955.1 Psilopsiagon aurifrons
GACTGAGGCAAAGAAGTCATTAAGAACCTCAGCCTTCTCCAAATCCAGGGTAGCCAGTTCTCCAGATAGCTTCTGGAAGTGGACCATCCTATAATTACCTATCAAAACTCATGAAGATTATTTCTAGTAGAAGGATGCCTACATTGAATATAGTCAAATAATATATATACTCTCTTTAATGTGATAGATCGTTCTATTAACATGCCAGAACTAGATGAATCATAGGTCTATAATTATGCTAATAAAATAAAAATATTAGCAAACAGAAGAGAAGAAAAAATTAGAAATGGGCTTAATTTAAAAAAGGAGTATGAAAAATCACTGAGGAAAATAAAAGCAACAAATTTTTATACCCACAGTCATAGCTAGATAGAAGATGGTAAAAATGGAATGCCCATAGCCATCTTCTAAACCAGAAATTATTGCAGCCTTGATTCATAAACATCTAGTTTTTGCAATCATATTATATGATTCATATCATATAATGCAATCATATTATATGATTCATATCATATCATATCATATCATATTATATATAGTAGTTTAGTTTAAGTTTGGTGCTCATTTATGAAAACTCATGAATCAGGGCCTTTCTAAAGATAATGGATATGAATAGAAAGAAACTGTGATTAGTCAACTAGGTAATCCTGAAAGGAAGGAAACCAAGTTCTGGAATAACACATAAGAAGATTGTAGAAAAAAATGATAGAGAATTTTTAAAATAAGCTAAGGACAAATTCAGCAAAAAAATCCTTATGCTATGCTTTGAATTATTCACCAGAAAAATGTTTGTCTGAATTGCTCCCTTGAAGCTGAAAAAAGACTTTGCATTTAAGATAAAAAAAGCTTGAAATCAGAGAAAAATCAATAGCACATAGAACAGGAACAATAATAAATTGAAAATAGGTCTGTCTCTTATGTTAAGAAACCTCTACAGAGCAGTGGAGAATAAAGAAGCTTTATTTCTAATAAGGATAAAGCTTTTGAAGAAAAACTGATGGCTGAGAAAAATGCAGAAGTTTCTTTCCCCTACTTGCCCTAAAACCCAAGCAAACAAAATTTATCCTGATAAAGTGCAATATTTAATAAGGGATGTTTACACACCAGAAAAAAAACATAGCTCATATCTCACATATGACAGATTCTCCAGCACACATTTGTGCATTTCCTGTTCATCTAAATGCTGCAGATTGGTTGAAAACAATAACATCCAGAAACTTTGCTGGCTTTAGCAAAACTTGGCAAAAATCTGGGTGGCTACGAAGACAGCTGATGACAAATAATTTCCTCAAGCACACAAAAAATAGGCACTGGGAACAGTTGAAGTTTTGGGACATCTTTATGGTTGTCATGGTTTAATCTCTGTAGGAAGCTCAGTCCCAACCAGCAGCTTGCTCACTATCTTCCCTTGCTGATAGAGGAGAGAATCAGAAGAATAAAACTGAGAAAACTCATGAGTTGAGTTTAATATGTAAAACAAAATCTGTGTGCACAAGCAAAACTAAACAGGGAATTCATTCACTGCCTTCCATCAATAGGCAGGGGTTCAGCCACCTCCAGGAAAGCAGCACTCCATCACACATAACAGTGACATAACCCTGAATGTTCCTCTTTTCTTCTTCTTCCCCCAGCTTTCTATCCTGAGCATGACACCACGCTGGAATATCCCTTTGTGCAGTTGGGGTCAGCTGTCCTATCTGTGTCTCCTTCCAGCCTCTAGCGCACCCCCAGCCTACTCACTAGTGGAGTGGTAGGAGGAGCAGAAAATACCTTAGTGCGGTATAAGTATTGCTCAGCAATAACTAAAATGTCCCTTTTGTTGTCAACACTATTTTCTGCACAAATACAGAACATAGCACCATACCAGCTACTGTGAAGAAAATTAACCCCAAAAAAGACAGTGTTAGTGGTTTTTAAGTGTTGCTTCAAATTCCATTTCTTTAGATGTACTGTGTGTCATAGGACATCTTGACAAAAACTGTCTGAAATATTTGATAAATGGCAGGGTATGAATGACAAATCAATAGTCAGACAGGGGAATAAATGCCATTTCCAGAACTACAGGAATATGTTCTTTACAAGATTTTGGGCCATTCCTGTTAGAAACACTCTCTCCTGAGTAAGAAACAGGACCAGTGATGCTCATACCTGTTGGGCAGACAGGCTGAATATTCAACTAGAGAAGTGACCAGCTGAAAGTCCACTAATAGGAGTAACAAATGCACGATGACTCTGCACAGAGCCACATGTGTAGATAATGATTAATAATCATATAGCATAAAATATTTGAACTATATCAGAACAAGATGACTAGTCATTTTCTCAACACATTGATAAAAGTAATTCATAGTTTGCATGATTTTCATAGCAGAGATGGGTGCGTGGTTAAAGAAATCATCAAACATGAGAAGAGATAATGCAAATAGCTGCAGCAGAATAAATTAGTGATGTGTTTGACAAATAGCTGTCCCCAGAAAACTGGTCTTCTTTTATTCCCCTCCTCAAAAAGACTTCTTCTGGTAAGACTCTCCAGATTTTAACAACAGCAAAATAAGAACACTGAAAATGAGTACAATTTCAAAGTGAAGGAGAGCCTTTCTGAAGTTTTCCTTTTTAATCATCCTATTATATGTTACAGAAGACATTTTTCCTCTGTTAAACTTTGTGGGACACTGATAGATGGAAAAAATTGCAGCAGAGGGCTTTGTGTGAAGAGCACTGCATTTGCTTCCCTGCACCTAGCCTTTGAGTCTGCCCTGAGCTGAAGAATCACTTCTCCAAACTGATGATATCAGCATCTGCTCCAGTTTTCAACATAAGCTTTGTGGGCAGCTGCCCATATGCCCAGACTGGGAAGGGTGGCAAGCATAGCAATCTTAAGACCCTCTGGGTATGGTGCTGACTAATGTCAATTGCCCAGCTGAGCAGTGACCACAGGATACATCCCCAGCACTTTCCTTTCCAGCAGGCCAAGGACAACAGAGGGAATAAAACTGGATTCAGTATCACCTGGCTCTATCTTGGTCAGTATGGCAAAGAGCAGGGGCAAGGACAATGAGACCAGGTGCCTAGCAGATATTTTTGGACACTACCTTGAAAAATGATGTGTGGGGAACTCATCTTGTCTACACAGCAAAATGATTTCTCCATCCTTCTCTAAGTATTTCATCTTGGTCATTAGGTCAATAGAGCCAGTTTAGCGTAAGCCACTGAGAAGTCTGAAGATAATCTTTACAAAAAAACATTACCTGTGTGGAGCCCCTTGAAATCCTTCCATACATGGCATCTAGGTTTTTGGATTAAAATAATCCAGCTCAACTATTTTCAAATCATGATGGTTTATGTATTCAGATAGGAGCTGTATATATATGTTTGAGAATTGGAATCTAAGCCATTTCATGTTGCCGAAAAATCTGTTGCAAACTACAGCAAGTAAGAATTGTGTAATACATGAACAAAAATTATTCTCTGAGTTAAATTAATATTAATTAATATATATTCTGATCATATATACTTTTTGTAAGAAATAAATGTAAAGCCAGCTATGAAACAATTGAATGATCACATATATATGTATGTGAAATTGAAGAAGGAAAAATTTTCTGGAAAGGACAATGGGAAGCAAAAATAGTGAGCAGGTTATATGCTGCCAACAGTCTCATGTCTGTGTGATTAGAAGGTCAAAACATCTGTAGCAGCAAAAAGTATATGTTGTGAGAAATTATAGAAGGTGCGTTGTCATGTCAGCCCTCCTCATGCAGTGAAAAGTCACTGATCCCACTGTGGAGGAAAGCTGACAATTTGTGTATAAGACTGACTGACAGCACATATGCAGTTGGACATCATGCCTGGAGTCCAAAGACAAGTGGAAAACAAAACAGCTTTAGCATTATGATTTTAGCGCTAAGAGCAAAGTAAAGTCATGTCCAGCTTCAATGAGAAATGGCTTTTGAAATATTTCATTACATATTAATAACCCTTAATAAACCTTGTCATTTACCATGTGAATAACCTTTTTCAGAGACAATGGACAGGGCTGGTTTCTGGTACACAGTTTAATCCTGCAGCTTTCAGTGTAGCCATTGAGAGCCAAGAAGATAATTGGGGGCTATGGAAGAGAAAACAATAAATGTGAGCAACATATAGTGCCATGAAAAACCATAACATGTTCTTCTTTACCTCACCTTTCTCTGGAGTTTGAGTGGAGGGATTTTATTTCATCCATAAATCTCAGAGGAGTCTGGCCTCTGAAGCACAAAGGTCCTGGTTCTGTTTTGATGTACAATAAGCTACATGACAAGCAACTCCACCAGTGTAAAATAGGTGTAACGAGAATTCAGCTGTCCATGGCACTTGGATAAAATGTTTCATTATTCTCTTTGTATATGTGGAGCAGTCTCGCAGGCACAGTACCTTGTTACTGCCCTCGAGAAATTTTGCAGAGCTCCGTCAGGCTTATTCAAACAATGCATAAGAGCCCTTAAGCAGAATTCAATCATTATTCAAGTGGAAGAATAGGTAATTGGACAACACTCATCAATTTTAGTATAAATAATATTAAGTGCCAGATCTGGAAAGCAAACATTTGGGTTACAAAACAGAATGGAGATTAATTTAATGAAACAGTCACAAAATTACCAGTCCTCTTAGCTCTTCACTAGGTTAGAAATAACAAAACAAAAACTTTCCACTGTATTTCAGGTAGAAGCAGAAGATGAGGTGCATTCACATCTTGCATTTTGAATTATCTAGACTGCTTTAGAGCTAGAAAAGGAACCATAGAGGTTTCTCAAATTATTATCTTATCTAAAAAGTTTCATCCCTACATAACTTTCATCAAGGTGTGAAATGGCATTAATATGAAATTTTCTGAATGCAGATGGGAAACTGAAAATAATATTCACTAATTTTATCCTACTTTAATCTCTAAATATAGGCATCAATAAAAACATATATGAATGGAATCATGCACGTATATCATATGTTTTACTTGTGGTAACTTTTTTATAAGTATCATTAAAATATTTCAAAGCTATTTGGACATTTGATTGTCAAAAGAAGCAATAATAAATAAGGATTCCTAAACTGCTTGTTAAAGGAAGAGACAAAATTATTAAAGAAATCTAGTCTGTGCCTCCATAATTTAATTCATAGTTACTAAAATAGAAGGAATATATTGTATGGTTATTTTTTCTTGTAAATATACTAAAATTGAAATACTTGTCAAATCCCCCAAAATCTGGAATACAGTGTGTGAAGTAACCTGAAGTTCTCATCTTGAAATATAAAAATTAAATATTTATATTTCAGAAGAATAACTCAGCCAAGCTTAATGCAAACTAGTGGTGATCTGCAGAAAGTTACAGTGGATTTTCATGAATACAAGATTCTGAATAAATGCAAGAAGAATGTTGATTCAATGAATGTGCAATTACACTGGTCCCATAACCAGGCGTATTTGTACCTGTAGTGTTTGTTCAGAAAGAATGCAGCTGCTGAGAGAAGTAATTTATTTTTTAATGGATTCAGTCATAATGTAGCCATGCTGCCAAGACTCTATACTGTACATACATATAATGCAGTCAGGATTTATATGTATATAAAAAGAGTTGATCTATGTGATTGATACATCTTTATAATTAATAATGACAGTGATAGCTAAACAAAATATAAAAACTATGTGCAATTTAAACACATATTTTACAGTAATCAAATCATGAACATAAACATACACATCCAATTTTTTTGGAAAAAAACTCTGAAAAATACAATAAATGTGTGAATTTACGGATTTTTGTTTCAAAGAGGGGCAGACTCCTTTTTCCCTGTTGCTGAAATTGTTTCACTTTACCATGGTATAGTGAAATATTCATAGCCTATACTGAGGACTGGGTATGACCTTAATGTCTAATGATTTGAACACTTACCTAGGATGAGGGAAAGTGGGTTGCAGGTCCTGCACTAATGAATGCTCATTTTCTATATTCAACAATAAACCCACGAAACACATAAATATTCATTGGTGGTGAGACTCTCTCACCTTGCAGATGAGTGTTCTTATTCTCAGGGAAAGCCGTGCTTGATTTTGTTGTCAGTATGTGATTTGACCTCATACTTTCTATAGTACCTAAGTTTAAGACGTCACTGCTTTGGTTACTCTTCAGTTTTTGATTCATTTAAATTAGGTTTTGTTAGGAGAGAAAATGCACATGGATTTACATGTACACATTTCCTTAATGTTTTTAGCTATTCCATCCTTGAAGGATATTGTACTTCCAATGTCCTGTTGATCCTACCGTACTTAACTACATTTAAAGTTATGGATCAAATTATAAGAGAGATGCAAATAAAGAAAAAGGAAGTACATGAGAGAAAACGTAGTCCTGTGAGAAGACCAGATCTGAGTGTTCATGGTAACTACATACATCTTGTATTTAATCTAGTTTCCACAGGAGGCAGTTCATTTTGTGAATTTCAAGAAAATTTATCTCCTGGATTTACAGCTGGAAGTAAAACTGACTTTAAAATTCCTAACTTTTTACATTTGCAAACTATTTCTCCCTAAACATTTAAAGAGAAAGCGAGTTTCAACTTGCTTTTACACTCTTCAAAATAGAGGTTTCTGAAGAGCATGTTAAGTTTGGCAGCGGGGTCAGTAACGTTGCAGTAATGATCAATGGTGATGTCTCACTTCTTTTTATTCTGTTTTTTCTTTTTCATTCAGCAGCATCCCTCCCCATCCATTTCTCATAAAAATGGTTTGCTGACTCTAGTGAGACACACAAAGAATCTTTGTGCACTATTTATCAACACAATTCCGAAGAGATGCTGCAAAGCCTGTGAGAAACAAGATATTCCCCCTTCACGTACAGTTCATTTCAGCCTATTTTCTAACCTCCCTTCCTGAGGTTCATGTGTCAGAGTTGCTCTGTTAACTGATATCAGCTACATCTGCCTCTTTTATTTTATTTTAATCTGTCCCTAATCTCTGCGACCAACTGTAAAGCGTTACATTGTTATTTGAGAGGAGCAAGTTTGAAAGAGGGATGGAGAAGGTTAATTACGACAGCATACTCAATACTGTTCCTATTGAAGTAAATGGCATTTTTGTCATTTTGTGTAATAGAGGCAGCATTACACTAATTATAATTTTATAATCTCCCCATTAGAGAAGAGCAACAGCAAATCCATTAAAACATATTGCTTAACATTAGATCCCCTGCTGATAGAATCCATAAAATAGAACCTTAAATGTTCAAAACATGAGATACGTAATGTGATGTTATATCATGGAATATGTGGGCTTTTTCATGAGCTGTTATAATCATTCTCATTACGCAAAATTCACATTTTTTCATATTTTAATCTCACAAAATCACACGATATAACAGACCTTTTCCAAAATATACTAAGTAGAATGCCTAGACTGATTTATTTTCCTTCCTAACACAGACATTCCAGTTTAACAAGGGAAGAGAGAGCTCAGCATTAATTAAGCTCATGAAAATTGCAACTATGAGCTTAAACAGACTACTGGAAAGCGTAGTCTTCAAACCCATTACCATTTATTCTATTTTTTTCTTTTTTTAATAAGTTTCCCAGCACTTTACCCCATGACAATAAATAAATAAATAAATGCATCTATTATCACAGCATTTGAAAAACAATTCAGGTCTAGTCTTTGTATAACTCATCCACATGGAGGCCCTTAATGCCCTTCCAAAGTACTGCAGAATGTTTTGTCTGGATTATGTATTTTAGAGGCTACATTTTCACCGAAACAGCTTCATGGAAGTTAACAAAGCTAACTGAGCAGTTAACACCTTTGGGAAGTGGGTCAGTATTAGAACTTACATGAAAATAAAACAACAAATAAATGAACCTGCAACTCTGCAAACCTATTTTAATTATTTCAATTATCAAACTGATGCCATACGTAGAACATGCCCTTTTAGCCTGTTTTATGCCCAGTAGTGGGACCAGTCTATCCATAGTAATCTCACTTCCCTGCAAATTTTCCAAGATCTGTAGATCTGAAAGGAATCTCATCTGTTGTGATGAACAGCTATATTAAGATTTCTCCTGTTCAATCCTTCATATTAATTAACATGGATTTTTTTTTTACACAGGTTTTCTTACCCTTTAGTTAAGGCTAGCAATAATAACTGTTAGATTTTCCCTGCCAACTTCCACTCATCACTTTCATTCTTTCTTTTCAGAACCACAACTTTCTACAAATGAGGGAGGTAGATTAAAAGTACAAATAGACAGGAATTTTGTAGATAGCCACTGCTTAACTATTTCTTCTTGCTTCTCTTCAAACTGTTAAACTTCTATGCCCGATTTTTGTCTTCATTTTTGCTGTGAGGTTTATATTCACAAGCTAGAACACCCATATAATATGGATCTGCATGCACTATATGCTCATATTTATACTTTGACTCCCAAATCCAGAAGTTTCTATGAGCTTTTTGAATGTGCATACAGCCTATGTGTATTTTCAAGCAGATAGTGATGCAACAATGTTCAGATGATTTTTTCGGCCCCTTATTTCCATCATGCTTCTCATAAGGAAAAAAGCTAAGTAGGACTGAGTCTATTAAATAAAAAGATGAAAAAATTAATATCCTATCTTATCAATATTCACATTATCACCTTAATAGATCCTTAAAATTGTAATAAAATTGTCACTCTTCAAATATTCTTAATTTCTACTCTCCAGTTTTCCTTAGTATTGCAACAACCTGCTGACTGGAAACTTTCTTGGACTACAGAGGTAGTTCAGCTTTGGTAACTGAATAAAAAATTCTAACTAGTAAAGTAATTCTTCCGTATTTGCTCATATATATTACATGTATAAAATCATGCCGTAGGGCCCGTTGGAACTATATGTGTTGAAAATAATCTAAACTGACAACTAGCACAAATTTTTAAGAATATCCATATATGCTCAGACTGAAAATACTTGAACCAGAGTTACAGAGAAATCAGTCGCTTCCAGTACTTGCTTCAGACAGCTTGACTGACATCTAGCTGCGTACCTTCCTAGTCACACTGGACATGAGGCAGGTTTCTGCAGAGCTCCCCTTCAATAAGGTCCCACTGCATAGCCAGGGGAGGAAACAAGAGACTACATGAGCAGCTTGTAAAATCTCACTACTGTGAACTATTTTTTTTTCACTGGTATAGGAGGAATTTCAACTCAAAGTTTTAGTTTAATTTAGTGAAAAAATTGAAAACTATTAACAGTGGTTGCAATGGAACTGTACGCTGAATTAGAAAAGAAATAATATCACTATACCTGAGATTCACCAAATGTTTCAAATACACTTTTAAATATGTAAGATGTTAAACTCATACCCTGCACATTAGTATTCAATGTTTAAATACCATATTTTCATATTTATAACTTAGCAAAGGCAATTGGATAAATTTTGCAATGCATTACCTGCATAAGCAAGCAAACTATGGTGTTGAATCAGAGGTGGGTTATTTTCTGTGTGTTTACTTTACAAAATGAGTTCAGTTGAAGAATACTGGGCTGTGATGAAATTTTGATGATGAAAGGGGCACTAGGAAACTGAACAGCTGTAATTATTCCCTGTAAAATTATGAATCCTACAGTAAGCACTCCCAGAAAAAGCAGATTTTTAGTAACTGTCTAAAACCCGAGGACTGTAAAATGAAGTGCTGGCTATCTCTGCATTGCCAAAATGTGCAATTCTGAGTACTTAAAAACTTGCAAATCTCTTTTTGTTAATGGCACAAAAGGATGTAAAGAGCCTTCAAGAACATGGGCAGAAAGAACATCCTCAGCACTGCTTTCAGGTCAGTGCCTGGAAGAAGCAGATTGTTGTTGATAAAGCTTGCCTTTCTTCCAGAATTGAAAAGTGAGTTAGGTTTTAGTGAAATCTGAATGTTTAGATAGTGGCTAAAGTTGCAAGGTACCCCTCTGAGATTGCTATTACTGGAATCCGTTCATCCATCCTTTAAATCCCCTCCATGAAGCAGTTACATATCAATAATCTAATAAATTCTGACATACTACAATAAAAGTAAATTGGTGTCCTACTACAGCTCCCCAGCAATCAAAGTAAATACCTCTCTGGGACTGGAGCTTACAAAAAACATCAAAGCTTCCACGCTTAGAGTCAGGCATGTGCAGAAATCTTTAATGAAGACATCTTTAATGAAATGTTCCCAGAGCACCAGGAAGGAGTAAGCGAAAGAGTTTGGAAAGTAAATAGCACCATAGCTTGGTCACGTATTTGAGACCAGAAGACAATGTTTCAGTTCTTGTGCTGACCATGGAAATAAGGTCTTGGATTTAGGTCCTTAACATCTCTGTATTTAGACAAGACTACTATAAACAGAGAAGTTCCTTTTAAATGCTTCCTGTTATCCATCACAGTTCCCTGTGACTCTCAGTGTGGGTTTGTATTGGCCTTTGAATCTTGAAAGGTAAATTTATGTACATTCATAATATTAAGCAATGCATAATTAGATAAAAAAATTGCAACCAATGAAACGTGTCTACATTCCCTGTCACTGCTGATATAAATAGCATATAGAATTTAGTAGGTACCACTGCTTTCCCAGGATTTTAATCATTAGCTACAGTTATGGCATTACCCCAGTACTTCTTGATTGCTCAGATGTAGGATACTTTCGAGTTGCATATATTAGAAAACTTCTATTGATCACATTTGTCTTACCTTAACAGATAAGACTTTCGGTGTGATCCTAACACCACCCCTGACACATCACTTTTATTAAGCCAACCATCCCTTGTCTGTAAACATCTGCAAACTATTAATGGCTTTTAAAAAGCAGGCCATTTGTGTGTATTGCTTTAAACATTTCATGCCACACTTTATTGAAAAGCAATCCCTCAATATGAATAAAAAAAATTGGTCCTTTGAAATTCAGAACCCCCCATGACAACTCTTCAAATTATTTACAAAATAAACTATATTTCAGTATATTTCATATATCTTTTCAAGTCAAAAGTATTTACAGGCATGTAATAGGACTTCTACACTGGTACAAATACAATCCCTCCAAAAATTTGAGCAAAATAGCATCTTGAAATTTAAATACATTTTTCAATGTGCTACTTCAGTACAAGGCAACATTTTCTAACCCATTGTTGGAGAAGCAAATAAATGCTTTATATAACTTCTCTAAGTAACCAAGGACTCTTTTTGCCCTAAGACACTTGAAAGGGAGACTTCTGTGGCCATAAGCCCACAAGATTTTGTGTGAATTATGCAATATGGTGACAAGCTTTATCATTTCTTAGTTATAACTAGATACTTTTTACAATATGAAAAGTTACAGAAGTTGTGGGAGAACAGGGCACAGAAATCTGCCTTCCTCAAAATAGCATACTTACTAAAACTCCAGCAAACAAAGGAAAAATTCAACCCCCCCAAAAAAGAGAACAAAAGCTCTGAAATCCTTCAGGCTTAATTATGTGTGTGCATATATATATATGTGTG
>JAOEHY010014282.1:7120-21722 GCA_025447955.1 Psilopsiagon aurifrons
TGTGCAGCTCTGGTGTCCTCAACATAAAAAGGACATGGAACTGTTGGAACAAGTCCAGAGGAGGGCCACGAGGATGAGCCTCCCGTATGAAGATAGGATGAGAAAGCTGGGACTGTTCAGCCTGGAGAAAAGAAGGCTGCGTGGAAACCTCCTAGCAGCCTTCCAATATCTGAAGGGGGCCTATAGGGATGCTGGGGCATAAGGCCTCTAAGGAAGCTGGAATGGATTTGCTATACAGACACTTAGACTAAGCAAACACACTGCTCTCAGCAGCCAAATGCACAGAAGGCAGCACTACATGGATGTGGTAGCAGCAATTCCAGCTTCATGCTTAGTTCCACAGGGCTGGGCTAAGCCGCTTGCACAGTCTTGTACTGCTCTCATTCACATTTGCAGTGTGATTTTAGAGTACTGTAACAACTCTAGAAATACAGAACCTGCTTTGGCAGACTATTTGTAGCTATGAAAATATCAATGTTTCTGACCATTCGCTATGCATTTTTAAAAAAATTGTTGAGTGGGCATTTAGGTCTTCAAAGAAGTTCTAGCAAGTCATTGCAGTCAATGTTAAAACACCTCTCAGAAACCAAAAAATCAGAAAAGTAAATCATTAAAACCTCTGCTAAGGAAAGAATACCCAATCTGGCCAACACAAATCTGACATAATAATTAGGTTGAGAGTCCATCTAATGTTTTTATCTGCTCCCTGTGATACCAAGCAGTGAGTGCGTAGGAAGAGAGCAAGAACAAGAGCAGCGCATGCTGATCTTTCCTTCAGCATGCAGCCACACATAGCTTAGGAATTAACTCAGAAAAATTAAATACCAGAATTCTACTGATTTTGTATTCAACAGTTTAAGGTAGACTCTAAGGTTTAAAATGTTTATAACAATTTAAAGGAAAAATTGAGACGGGAGACATACTATTTCAGCTGCGTTAGTATTCACATCTCTTACTGGCTGTGCTCAAGCAGCAGAGGATCTGCACTGCCTGCCCCCTCTCCAGTATGCTAAACCCTCTTCAAATATTTGGGTTTTAATCAACAAGTGATTTGAGTTGCTCTATTTATTCTCTGTCTTTTTAAAAGTTCCTGTTCTGCGTTTGAAAGATGAAAGCTTACAGCTCGTTCAAATTGAGGGTTGTATTTCTGAGCCACCTCTTTCAGCACTTTTGCGTTTATTAGAGTTCACAGAACTAATTATACTGCCAACCCATTTGCATTTTCCAGTTTATAATTAGTAGTAGAGTAATAAAGAATTAAGCAGTGTTGCCAAGTGTACTGGCTCCTTGTTATGATATAGTATTGCTCTAGTGAAATTAGTAATAGCATTAGTCATTTTCAGTGGGAAAAAAAAGGAAAATATTGGTGATTTTGGTTATGGGAATTACAGAAAAAATGACTCTTAGGAAAGAGAATAACCACTCAATAAATGTGAAAGTTGAATAAAACTAAAACTATCTCAAAAGATGATTTAGTACCTCCTCCTTTCTAAAGGTTACCTAGATGCCTGAAAGATGTTATCTAATGTGTTATTGATCCAGTGAAAGTGATTTCAAAACCAGGTCTGGTTCAGTGCTTTATCACTTTTCTACTTGGATTTTTTTTTTTTTTTCTTTCCTAATATTTAACAAAAATCTCCCTGGGTTCAAATTAAAGCCATTATTTCTTGTTGTGCCTTTCATCATACCTTGGCCCATTCATCACCTTTTTCAGTAAATTGCTATGCAATCAGAGCATCTAAAAGGAAGACTAGTAGCAAGGCATATAAAAAAAAATGCAGTTCCTCCACAAATCATATTTCTAAGCTTCCTTTTGCTCTTGCTGCTTTTAGGAAGAATTATTTTTTCTGTGTCCTGCCATCACACTGGGTTGAGTCACATTCAATGCCTGATCAACACCAAGCAGAACAATATAATTACCTTCTCTGCCCTTCATGGTATTCTTTGATATACTTTGTCATTTACAACATCATACTTGGGTTCCTATTTGTTGTATTTTCTTTTTTGCAGCACTATTGCCTAGACTATTAGTCCTCATTTTGTATTTGTGCATTTGATGTCCTGGTTTTAGAACTATCACTTTATATTTTTTACAGAATTTCTTTTTGTTGTTTTCTCCAATCTATTTTCAATTTTGATCCCATCATTCAGTGTGCTCGTAACTTCTTTAAACATGCTGTCATTAAAAAGTTCTCATAAGCACCATTTTTATTCCATGATTCCAGTTATTGCAACTAATACTGATGAGCACTTGGGGCAAAACCCAACACATCTTGCATTTTTTCCTTCTATTTTGATAACCCTTTGTTAGGAATGGTTGGTTACCTTTTCCCTAGATGATACGTTCTTATGTGGGAGAGCATAAAAAGACAAATTTACTACAAAATAACACTCCTATTATTATATATATAATATATATTTCCTTTTCATTCATTAAACCAGCTGCCCTAACAAAGAATAAAATCAGATTATTTGACATGACTCTTGACAAATCCGTGTTGGCTGTTTATGAGTGATGCTAGGTGTATATTTGTAAATGCTTCCTGTATTAATATTATTTTGTCATTTTATTACTTTTCTAATGGCTCTCTGGATGTTGAGCTGAGCCTGATGGACTCAGAACTTCCTCAGACCTCTTGCTGTCCTCCTGTCTGTAAAGGGTAGTGGAGGAGGAAGGGCAGATAACCTTTTTGCATTATGAGCTACACACACAAACACATAAGTTGTTCAGGAACCCTCTCTATTTTCCATGTATTTTATTGAGATAATTGTTGCTAATATTTCAAAGAATGCATTTCTTTGAACATTTCTAGCAGAACTGGAGAATACTGTAGAAACCACTTTCATTTTGTAGTATACTGCATCCGAAGATACAACTCTAAAGATGCATGATTGCTGAAAATACAGAGAATAAAAAATGCTTATGATCCAAGGGTAAGTTATTTTAGCACTGTTAGCTTTGCCTACAGGATGCTGAAGCATATGCAACATATACTTCCACTAACTTTTATTTCTTTAAAAGCAAACATGAAATTTTATCCTTAGTTTCGAATGTGAAAATATCTCAGAGGTCACTACACAAAGAAACTTATACTGAAGGAGATTTTGTTTCACATGTTTCCTTATGACTATGTATGTCTGTGCTTGCTCACAAAGAGCTGCTCTTAAAGAGGTTTGGCCTTCAAGTTCTGTCTTTTCCTACTATAGCCGTTAGCAGATGTTAAATATGAAAGCTTGTTTGAGAGCAATGAAGTATTTAAGGGTTTATCTTTGCCTCCCCTGTACTTTCATGGTTTTCATGCAGAGTTTTTCCCGTGAGTGTACAATTAGGGCTGAACAAGAGATACTTTTGTGAGGTAAGCGTGTCTCTGTCCAAACACATGCCACCAAAGCTGAAACTAGAGGTGGAGCAGCCTTGGTCCTCTTGTGTTCAGTCTGGTTTAGACTGGTTACCAGGTATCACAGGGGGAGGAAGAAGTCTATTCGAGCCCTTCCCTCAAACTAAATAAAACCAAACCCACCATTTGAAAATTCTGTGCTGTTTTGCACTGTGTATTTTCCCTGTTTCCCAGGCAACTTCAGAAAGAGAAGAAAGATTTTATGTGTGTGTGAATATATATACATGTATATATATATATGTGTATATATATATGTATTGAATCAAATTCAACTCGGGATCTTTATAGTATGGTGGAATTAGAAAAACCTGAAATTGCTATTTGATAATATTAAAATCTAATGGCAACTTTGTAACAGATAATTGACACAGATTGATTCAGAAACAGGGGGGAGGGGAAGCAGAGGTATCACAGTTCTGGAGGAACTGCTCCCGTATCACAGAATCACAGAATACCATGTTGGAAAGGACCTCAACTTTCATCGGGTCGAGCCTTTCTCGGTAAAACATGACCTAGACTACATATCCCAGCACCCTATCCAGACAGATTTTTTAAGAGTCCAACATTAGGGAATCCAACACTTCCCTGGGGAGATTATCCCAATGGCATGAATTCTTTGTGCCCAGCGAAGGGCAAAGCTAGAGCAACGAGGTTACAAATGAACACCTCACGCTCTTACGCGGGACCGCGAACACGGGGCGGCAGTACCGGGTACAGAGCTGCGCCGACACCGCCCTCAGCTGCCAAACGCCACCGAAGGCAGCATC
This sequence comes from Psilopsiagon aurifrons, assembly GCA_025447955.1. Lineage (NCBI taxonomy): Eukaryota > Metazoa > Chordata > Aves > Psittaciformes > Psittacidae > Psilopsiagon > Psilopsiagon aurifrons. Next base: position 11,286 of record JAOEHY010014282.1, read on the forward strand.
GCCCTCAGGTGCCGCGCCGGGAGGCCGCACAGCTGCCGCCTCGCCAGCCCGGCTGGACTCTGAGGGCGGCCAGTCACTGTTCTCGAGCTGAGCTGGGCTCGGCTGGGCTCGGCTGGGCTCGGCTGGGCTCCAGGTACCCACGATCCCGGGGAGCCCCAGCCCTCTCCTCCCCAACCCGAGCATCACCCCCTGCCTGCCGGCTGCTGCCGAAGGAGGCTCCGCCCGGCCCTGCCCAGCGGAGGCGGAGCAGCGCAGGACTCGCAGACGCCGCCGCTTCCGGGAAGGCTGCTGTGAGCACCGGGGCCATGGAGGATTTTCACCCCCACAACGATGAGGTAGGTGCTGCTGCTCTCCGAAGGGGTGGAGTGCGGTGGATGCGGGCCCTCCGCCGGCCAGCCCCGGGCCCCTCGCTGCCTTTACCGCGCCGGAGGAGCCCGGCTGCGAGCTTGGCAGGTTGGGGGCTGTAGTTGCTGTAGACGTGGGCTGTGCGCCGGGACCTCCCGCTCCCTGCCCTTCGGGCTCTGCCCGCTCGCTTCGGGTAGAAAAGGGATTCCAAGGGGTTCAAGGTGCAGGCCGAGTCTTGGCGCGGCCTTCTGCCTGTCGGCGGCCTCTGCTGCTACCGGCCTGCTCCTGTTCCGGGAGCTGAAAGTTCCTGCATGGGGACGTGAGAGCGGTGCTCGGGGGTGCTGCCCCCCGTCTGGGCCATGTCAGGCTGCTGGCGTTTTGCTTGTATTAGCCCTGGAAAAAACCTAAGCCGTGCCGGGGCCGTTGAGTGCTGCAGGCTGATCCCCGTCAGCCAGGACTGAGGGGCCTTTCCCTCTCCAGGTGGCCTCACTTCGTGTCTGTAGCCACCAGTTTTCATTAAAACAAACAAACACAACCCAAAACAAAGGAGCAAAACCTACAAAAAACATCCCTCCAACTTATGTAAACATTATTATTATTACCATCATCCTTGAGGATTCTGTCCATGCCCAAGTATTTGAAATTGGTGGCTGTGAGAAGGGAGATGGCACAACAGCACAATCTGTGTTTCCTTTGGAAGCTAAGTTAAATGCAAATGAGTAGGAATGAGTAGAAAATAGGTGGCATTAAAACTGGCAAGCTTTTTTCTGTGCTTATTTGCGTAAGCTAATGACTATGGAAACCAGTTTTTCTGGTAAACCTTGGGTTACCATTTGACAGCAAGACAACCCACAGGTTAGTAAATCCATGACTCCTGATTAAAACTCAGAGGAAAAGCTTTGCCATTTAACTTTTTGTTTTGGAGACTATTCCCATGACATGCGTACCCAGTGGTGGAATTTAATCTTTACACAAGGTCTGAACTGAATCTGTTTCCACGCTCACTGAGCCACGAGGCTTTTTGGACCCCCTCAAATGTGACCAGTAAAACAATGCTAAATGTATGTATGGTGCTGGGGGAAAAAAAGTAAGATTTTAGAATTATGCTAACAGACTGCACAATGCAAATAACTAGGCAGGGGGCCTGATCATTAAGTGTAACTTAGAGTAAAACTGCATCATTTGTTTACTTTTCTATCAGAAATAATAATTAATTTTTGTTACAGATGATCTTCAATGCTGATGAGGCCCACAACATAGTTAAGGAGGTAGGTTTTAGCTGACAGCTGTATTTCAAAGAAATTCTTTACCTTACTTTGCATTGTAGTGAAAGCAGTTATTTTCATTGACCATCCCAGATAAATTCAATCTTATGTTAAAGTATTATTGATATCAAGTTAAGATGGAGCTTTTAACTTCATCTGATTTCGATCTTCAACAACCTAAAATGGAGAAGGTAGATGAAAGAAGAGAGAGACAATGTACTTCACAGTGGAAATATGTGGGGCAGCAGTCTCAAGTTGCAAGGGAAATTCACTGCATGGTGAATTTCTTAATGAAGAGGCTGTGACATACAGATGCTGTCAGGTTTTTCAGGGAAATGCCATTTTGACAACAGAATTCCTAGAGAGGCTCTGCAGGTCCTTTCTCACCTGTCAGGAAGTGAAAGGGCTGCACTTTCAGAACTGCTCCAGTCCACAACAGCAAGCTCTTTGATGTCAGATAAATGACAATTCAGCCTGTTGTATAACTGTTCTTGCCTTGAAAGGCCAAATATGGTATGACATTGTTTCCAGACACTGGGAGTAAAGCCAAGTGTTTCTGTCTCTGAAAGCTTAACCAGACCCAATTAGCTGTGCCAGTGGATACATTTCTAGAAGGACCAGAATTCCCAGTGGATCTTGTTTGTCCTTCCTGTGTCTTCTATTCTGTGAATATTTGTTTCCGTTGAGTTCTTTGTCTGGTTTTATACACTGTGATCAGAGCTAATTGGCTTTTTTAAGATCTGGGACACAGATCTCCTGTACAGCCTGTTAGTGGGTGGTTTGTGCATGGGATTCATCTTACTGAATCGCAGGAGAACATAGGTTTGTTTTTCTTACCTTTTAGAGATATGCATTTCTTAACCAAATTTCTCAATTTTAAGAACATAATTCTGAATTTCTTAGGAGCACAGAGTGCAGTTTAAGAGTTACAGTTAGAAAAAAGGCTTTCTATTCAATCATTTTGTGTTTAAGCGAGGGTTGGCTAATCTGTAGTGATGGGAGAACATGCCGTTTTTAGCAGTTAAGGTATTTCTTGTGCTGCAAGATAGGACCCTTGAGTATCTCTCACTCTAGTATCCTCCTCATCTCTTAAGCTGGAGTATGCATTTCACTATTGTCACACCTGCTCTTATAATTCTGATATAATGCTTGCAAGCTCTGAAAGGTTGGTCAGGCCAAGCTGACATTACTGATTTGTGTAAGTACTATTTCCATTGCAGTAGCTTCTGAAAGCCAAGATGGGAGTAGGTAGTCACTGGGAACAGTGGAATGGGTTAGTATCTATACTGATAAATGAATCCATTCACTTGGTAGTTAAAGCATACAGCTAAAGGCTTTCCTACAAGAAATGTTCGGTCAGAGCCTCATTCTTCTCCTTGTAATAATGTGGTAGATATGAACTAAAAATAAGTTTCTGAGAAGGCTTATTCAGCAACTTGATCAGCTCAACTGATTTAATGTAATCTAATTGCCAGATAAAATTCCTCAGATTATGTAAGACATTTTAAACCTCTACATTTTGAAGTATGTTTACTGCAACTTTTTTTCCCCCCCCCTCTATTTTAGTGCATAGAAAGTGTTTTAGGCAAGGCAGATTATAATCACAACAAAGTCAACCAGTGGACTGCTGCTATCGTAGAACAGTCACTGACACATCTGGTAAAACTTGGAAAAACCTATAAGTACATTGGTAAGTACAAGCAGTCATACTTTTACCACATACAGTCACAATAAATAACTGATGAAATGTTCATTCAGTAGAAAGTTTTGAACTGCAGAGAAAGCAGAGCAGATTCCTGAACTGTTCTGTTGCATAGCTTTTTAGCAATACCTGTTGTAATAGCAGTTTCAGCTGGGCTAAGCACGTTAGCACCACTTAGCACTCTTAGAAGATGCATGTTACACAGTCTTTCCTGACTGCTAAGCAGCTCCAAAATAATTATATCAACATTTTAGTATCAATTCAGGAAATAATTGCTTGTTTTAAAAAAAATTTTCAGTAGGGTTAAGCTTCCTTTAAATACATACATTTGAAAGACTAGTCTTGTACACTCAGTGTGTATTTATATTTATATGCATATCCGGGGAAGGGAAAATGAAATAAGTAGAAGTTTAATGTGCTTTGGTCCTTTTGTGGAGTGTTGATGTAATAGCAAGTATTCGCACTCCATTCTGTTTTGAAAATCTTGGATTCAGATTGTCACTGGTTTTACAACCGTTGCAGGTCAGTCTAGAAATGCTGCAAGTTACTAGAGTGTGGTTTCAGAGACCAGTCAATCAGTACTTTTGGGAAACAGCTCTCATCAAGTGTGACTTCTGCAGTACCTGTGAGGATGGCACCTACAATCACATTCTGAGGTGCACGTGTCCTGTTTTTAGCTGGGATAATAAAATTTCTTCCTGGTAGCTGGTACAGTGCTATGTTTTGGTTTTAGTCTGTGAATAATGTTGATAGCACTAATAATTATAGTTGCTGCTGAGTAGTTGCCAACTCAAGGACTTACACGTTTCCCACAGTCTGCCAGTGAGGAGGGGCACAAGAAGCCAGGAGGGAGCAGAGACAGGACACCTGACCCAAACTAGCCAAAGGGGTATTCTATACCACATTCAGTACAGAAACAAGAGGGAGTTGGCTGGGAGAGGTGCCAGTCAGTGCTCAGAGGCAGGCTGGGGATTGGTCAGCAGATGGGAAGCAATTGTATTGTGCATCCCTTGTTTGGGTTTTGTGAGGTTTTTTTTGGGGGGTGGTGGTTATTCTTCTCACTATCTCTCCCCCTCCCTCCCTTTTTCATTTTTTTATTATTAATAATGTTAATTGTATTATCATATTTTTACATTCATTCAAAATTTTTAACTGTTTTTATCCCAACCTGTGTTTTTTTTATGTTTTTCCAGTTCTCCTCCCCATTCCACTGTGGAGGGGAGGACTGAGTGAATGAGTGGCTGTGTGGTACTTATTTGCTGGCTGGGCTTAAACCAGGACAATGTGACACAAGCCATATATCTAAGTAGTTTAAAAGATAAAAAACATACTCCTATTAGCAAGCATTTTTTTAAAGCCACTGTCTTTATGTGAGTAAAAATAATCCTGAAATGAATATCAAGTTCTTGAAGAAAATACCAGGGTAAGGGGCTTGTCAAAAAAGGTTTTGACTTAGCTGAATGCCGCTTGCCAGCCTTTTGAACAAGTAATGCAGGCTTGAGTTCAGAAGTACAAAATGATTCCCCCCTTTTGCTTGAATAATCAAATCCTTGATTTTATGATTGCATCCTGCAGTAACTTGCGCAGTGATGCAGAGGAGTGGAGCTGGTCTTCACACAGCAAGCTCATGCTTCTGGGATACTACAACTGATGGTAAGTTTCCTCACTCAAACCAAAAATTTATAGTAAAAGAAATGTTAGTTATTGTTCAGTAGTAATAGTTGGTTTGAACATTTTCAAGAGTTTGCAGAAGCAGCAGCTTCCAGAATTAGATGCTTGTGTGGAGTCCCAGCAGAAATATTTTGTTAGCAGTCAGTGCCTGCATTAAGAGCAATTGCTGTGTAAATTATGTGAAGTGGGGAGTAGAAATATCTTCCTTCTGAAACGAGTCGAAACATTGAATCCTTATCAGTAACCAGGGTCAATTGAAAAGGCAGTAAAATGTTGATCACAGTGAGTAGTCCTAAAATATACCTGCCTTTCTGCTGTGAGGGGGACACCACTACTTTGGAGGAGGACAGAACTTGGTAAAAAACAAGAATAGTTTGACTGACAGTTTGTGTTTCAATTGCTTAACTACCAACTGGGCTTTGGATGTGTTTTATTGCTTCCAAATTAGGTCTTAAAGCATTTTTCCCAGGTTCAGAGTATCACGGAGAAACAAGATCAAAATAATCTGATGTCTGTCACAGACTCAGAAAGGTCTTTTCAGAAGAGGGCACCAAGATTTAACTCTAAGTTAGAGATAGTTCCAGAAAGTCAGCCACGGTTAAAATAAAAAAAATCCAAAACCAACATAAAATGAAGTTAAATAGAGTATCTCGCCAGTTTCAGTGTGAGATTTTCAAGGTTTTTCCAAGTCCAGAGAGATACCAAAATTGTGTTTTCCTGGAAACTTTCTTCAGCATACAAGGCTCATGTTAGGTACTAAACAATGTACAAGTTGATGAAAATGTTTTGAGGAGCGTAGTCTATTTATATTATTTACTTAACCTTAGGTCACAGCTGTCATACTAATTGGACATAATTACAATGTGATAAGGTGAACGTAGTAGAGACACTGAAATTCTGTTTTCATTTTGTCATAATCTTTTCTAGGAACGTGCACAGTGAGATGGGAAAACCGAACAATGAACTGCATTGTCAATGTGTTTGCTGTTGCTATTATCCTGTAGCTGAGTAGAAGATAAACACAAGCAACACCGAAGCCTTTAAAACAAAAAAACAAAACAAAACAAAAAAATCATCCAAACACATGGCTAAATATTTCAAACCATTATTTGTTTTTGTATGAGGAACAGACAGAAGTTCTCTACAGAGGGCATACAGTCTAAGCCAGTTCTCATAGATTAATTATCTGAAAGCTAGCAAGAAATTAATATATATATATCTATTTATCTAAACAGAAAGTATTAATAATATATAATGAGAAGTAGCCACAAAGTTCAATACAATTTATATCAAAGCTAATATCAAAGATACTTTATTCAAGAGGAGCAAAACACATCAGATCAAAGGAAAGGTCAAAGATAAGCGAGACCTCACAGGATTGCGATGCATTTGGGAGCAAATTATGAACACAGTTCAGAGTGGTTATACTATAACCAAATACTGGTGCTTCATGTTTGATTAAGCTAAGCTGTCACATTGGCTGCTGCTGCTTATGAAATTGCATGAGCATCGCATTTTGGTCAAGTGTGAACATTCACATTGAAATTAAATCCAGTTAAGCTTTTTCCCTGGAGACAGAGGGTGCTTCAGTAGGGTGAGGGTGAGATATACCTAGTCCTAACAGAATTCTAATTTATTTTCAGAATTAAGAACATAATCCTTATTATTAGTTCAGGGATACATGCTGGGGATCAGGCATCTGCCCTTAATTCATGGTTTATAAATCTGAAAACATTTTGAAGGTACTTAAATTTGATGTTATTCCACAACTGCGCAATTTGTGACAAGCACTTTATCGATTCCTCATGCAGTATCCAGGAGTTAGGGCAGTAAGACTGGACCTGCTTTACTCCAAATAGAATTAACGTGTTTGGAGAAAAGGCACAGACGTTTCTAGGGGTCTTGTTTGCTTTGAAAAATTTATCCTAAAGCAATGTGTCTGCTCTTCATAGGAGGGTTTCCTACATTCTGTAAGTCTAGAATTGGATCTTGGTCCTATGAAATAATACAGTTAGGTTTTAAGCACTCAAAATTCCTTTCCTGTATAGATTTATGCAAGTTCTAACTTTGCTCATCTGATGAGTCTTGAAATATTCCACATGGAAGAAAAGAATTTGCACACAATGCAAGAATTTGCTGGATTGGGGCCTACACTTTTGCTGATTAATGCACAAATTATAAAGAGATGTATCAGCACCAAAAATGCCTAAATGATTGCTGCCACTAAGTGACAGCTGCATTAAGTTGTTTCCTCAGATGCTGCTTAAAGGTAGAATTTTTTCTTTGTTACTGCATGTCTTTGGAAGAGACTGGTAGCTGCCTAACAGCCACTGTAAGGCTGTTTTGGATTTTAACAAATGAATATTAAAGCACTATTACTCAGACTGTAAGGGTGTGTAACAAGTGTCCTGTACAAAGAACAAGCTTAAAAAATATTTAATTGCTTAAATTGTGTGTACGTATACCTAGTATGAGACTACAGAAGGAACATGTGTATGTGTAATTCCCAATATTGTTCAAAAGCTCTTGCTTTGCAGGCAGGTAGAGTTCTGCTTTTTCCTAAGTGCAAGTAAAATTAATACTGTAATACTGCATTTGCCTAGCAGGCAAGTGTAACGTGGAGATGTGTGTGTATGTTGTACTGACCTTCAGATGTATAATAATTTAAAGTTATTTGGGCTAGAACAGCGATTTCTGAACTAGGTGCCAGCGTTGAAGAGCGAAGTTGTGGAACTGACAAAAATGCAGAAGTTTCACTGATATTTGAGATGGTGGAAAGTTAAAAATCAGAGGGGTAGCAACTGGCAGAAGGTTTGGTACGATTGATGCAGTTTAAGAAGTGGGTGAGTAAAGATAGCAGTGGCTGTTATCCCCCTGTTAATGGGCCATGGTCTGAAGAAATATTCCAAATAGCCACTTGTAGATTCATTTGCTTTACTTGAATACATAATGCACTGAATATGACTATCCGTTTAATGAGGCTTGATCAAGGTTCTGCTGCAGAAGAAACCTAGAAAATGCTGCTTAATTATAAGACTGCTTCATTTTTCTTTCTACCAAAAAAAAAAATAAAGTTTTGCCTTAGTTGTATTTTTGCATCGTGTTGTGATCTATGTAAATGGGAACTGAGAAAAATGCCCCTTACTTTCCTTCCACCTTGGACCTTGGGTGCTTACTCTAAGCTGCAAGCTGTTACCTGGCAATGAAAAAGTTCAGATTTTATAAAGGGCTGTGGGTGTGAAAGCTTGAAAATCTTGATTTTGGAAAAACAGTGTTTGCTTATTAAGCTCATAGGTGTGGAGGAGAAGTTGAAGACTGGCAAATGAGCCACCTGGGTCAGAAGTGGTTCACTAAGACTCAACTAACTTCACAAAGATTAGGAAGGAACCCAAGGTCAAAATACAGAAGTAATTTTGAAAAGCTGAGCAAAACATAACTGTGCCCCTCAAGGAACTTGGTTCGTTATAATACTAAAGATCACACCGCCTGAGATAAGAGACCCTTGCCCACAGAGATCCTTACAGGGGGTATGTAGTGAATTAAATATGTACCGTGTCTAAACGGGGACAAGAGAGCATAAGAGCCAATGATTGTAGATAGATGGAAAATGCTGATTTTCACTGTTTGAAATGTATAAAATTGGGTAGCTGCCAGATTGAGGGTATGCTTGCTTTGTGGAACTTTCCGTTAGCACCCATCTTTGGCAAGTAAGAATTAATATCTCGACTCAGTGTGTGAGATTGGCTTGTTGCACACCGGGTGAACCAGCCTACGTTTGACTCCTCACACTGATTTCCCAGTCACAGCAGCACCATGGCTGTGAGCACTGAGCTGGCTGCCTACGCCTTCGGCTGTCAGTGGCTGTTCCCCCCCCTCACCCTCTGGCTCCGCGCTCCTACGAAGCAGTCACGGCGGCGCGGCTCCTCACGGCTCCGGGCGCAGCGGGGCCGGGTCGAGGCGCGAAGCCGGCGGCAGGTGGCGGTCGCGGGAGGTGGCTGCCGATCCCCCCGCCGCGCCCCGCTCCGCACGGCCTGTGGGCATGGGGAGCATCCGCGAGCGGTTATCCAGTGTGCTTGGCCTGAAACGCTCGGGCGGGTGGCGGCGGGGCAGCGCGCCCGCAGCCGGAGGCAAGCCCAGCAGCGGCCGGGGGCTCGGCACAGCCCGGCGGTGGCTCAGGCGGGAGCGCGGTCAGAGGGTCGGGAAACAGCGAGGTGGAAATGCCCCCGGGGTAGCCGCGCGTGTTGGTGACAACGCGTAACAGTAACGTTCTTTCAAAGCAGCGTGGGGCAGTTACGGTTATACCATTCCTATTGAAACGTTATGTGTTGCATATGAAAGTGGTGTATCCCCCAGGAGCATGAGACTGCAAGCTGCCCGTCACTGCTGGCCGACAGACACCCCACGCACGCTCTGACTTCCCTACCGGGAATTCGGGAGTTGCAGCAGCTGCGGGGTGTGTATGTGACGATCACTCACCCGTCTTCTGACTTAGGCTGGTTTTGTATTGGCTGTTTGGCCTTATAAAAGTCAGCTTTTAGTATGCATGCTGAGCTATGTATATGGTGTACTTCTAATTTCAGTGTTGCTGCTATTAAAAATATTTTCTCTTGAGAACAGATGCAGGATTGACTGCCGTTTATGTGTTAGACCACGACAATAGTCATATCTATAGATACTGAACAGATGTCAGGGAAATAAAAACAGAACTGGTGTTGTATATTACCAACCTCCTTTATCCACCCACTGGAGCCAGCCGTGGGGCTGAACAATCTTGTCAAAATTTGCATGATGTTTTCTGTTTTATAAATATGCCAAACTTGACACAGAAAAGCAAAGAGGAGAGGAAGTGTGAAGGAGCATGGAAAACACCAGCAGCTGAGGCAGAAACTTATGGAAGAATACAGAGCTACAGGCTTGTTTATTTTCCACATACAGGTAAATGAATTAAATGCCTACCAAGAGCTGCTCTGTCACTCCCCTCCTCAACTAAACAGGAGAGAGAAAATAAAACAGAAGGCTCACAGATCAAGATAAGGACAAGGAGACATCATTCAGCAATTTCCATCACAGGCAAAACAAACTTGGGGAAATAAATTTATTACCAATCAAATCAGAGTGGGGTATTGAGAAATAAACCCAAATCTCAAAAACACCTTCCCCCCATCCCTCCCTCCTTCCTAAGTGACTTTACTCTGAAATTCTACCTCCTCTCTCAGTGGAACAGGGGGACAATGAGTGCAGGATGCAGTCAGTTCCTCTTATGTTGTCTCTGCTGCTCCTTTGTCATTGGGAGGATTTGTCACACTGTTCCCCAGTTCCAGCATGGGGTCCCTCCAATAAGAGATCATTCTTCATCAACTTCTCCAACATTAGTCCTTCTGTCGTGGTTTAAGCCATAAATCAGCCACGCAGTTTGTTCACTCACTTCCCCTTTTTTCTTCCCTCTGCTCCTGG
>JAOEHY010014284.1:0-12201 GCA_025447955.1 Psilopsiagon aurifrons
AGACACCTACATAGGGTGAGGGTGGGTGGGATGAAGGTAATAGGCACCACACCGCTAGACAGTTTTGGCCATGGGAAGAGGCTCAGAAGTGAATTAATGCGCAAGTGGAAAATAAAGCCAGCCATGCAGGGAGCCACCACAAAGCAGATGCTACATCTTAAATTCAAATCTTAGTTTATTCCCTAATAGCTTCCCCATGGAGGCAGGCCTTAAGAGTCTCCTGAGAACTCTCATGGTATGGGCTGCCTTTTCTGCCTGTTAGCTTCAGGGAAGGACAGATATGCATTCAGACTTCTTCTTTTCCCCCAGATTAACCAATTGGACACACACTTTCTTCCTCAGGACCACCTGTGGCGTCAGTGACTGTGTCAGCCTCCTTTTTTGTCCTCACATAAAACAGGTCTACAAAAACTTGGGGGTCTGTCAAATTAGCACAGTGACGGGGATGAGAAAAAGACATGCAGCATTTTGAACTATATCCCCCTCCTTGATTGCAGAAAGGGTAACTTATGTAACTCCTGAATGGGCACGGGAACCCTATTTGACTCATTTGCTTCATTTTATTTTATAACTGCTGCACTGGGTTGCAAAAGGATGATAAAATCTGAAGAGCAAAGTCCTGGAGCCTGATATTACTATTCACCTATTGCCTGCTTCCCCAGTCATTCCCCCTTCTTCAAGTTATGCTGATAAATCAGTTGCCTCCCTGTTTAATAAAGTATGTGGCAGTTTATTTAATCAGCTCTCGGTCCATTTTCTAATTAAGAGAGAAAATGTCGACTCATTTCCTGCTATGGTGAACCTGGCAGGCCACAGGTTGTATTCAATGACTGCATTAAAATTCAAGATTGTTTGTAGTATCTGCTTTTGTTTTAAAACTCCTTTCCTTCTCTCTGCCCATTTGAAGACAAAAATATGGATGTGTTTTTGCACTGCTGACACCCACACAAATCAAGGACAGGAAGATGAAAGCAGGTGGAGCTTTGACAATTTGCCGACATGGTGCTTTCCCAGTGCAGGCGAAACATTTTTCTGTGAGACTCTGCATCCAGCAAAGTTAATAATACTGCATCATATGACAGTCCTAAAGATAATGTTGTGAAGGGAGGTAATGGGGAATGCATACACCAGTTGGAGCACATTCCCAGCTTGCTCTGCTGCTGGGCTTGGGCCACCTCCTGCACCACTCTGGCCCAAATCTTTTGTCTGTCCACTTAGTGCAGGAATATGAGAAGCCATAAGTGCAGTATTAAATCATTTGTGTACTCTCTCTACTCCAGTGTAAGCAAGGAACTTGTAATACCTTAAGATTGCCTCTGTTCCTACCTCTGAAATATGCTGCTTTGGATCTTGCTTCTGACACATCTCAGCACTTAACAGCTACTGCTAATCCAGAATCACTAGTCTGGCAGGGAAGTTCTCTTTTGCAGGCCTTCCTTCCATCCCATAGGACACATTCAGACAGCACATCAAGCTCTTCTACGTAGAAAGAAACCATAGGTACATTGCAAGTCATTGATACATGCCATATGCAGTGTCTTTCAGCAGGCCTTGTGAACTGCTGAAAACAAGACCACACATTTTGTCTGACTTTACAGGCTTTTCTTCAATCCATGTAAGCATATACATGTACCACACCTGCAACAGCTCCAATACCTGTGGAAACACAGGCAAAAATCACTTTGCCATACTTTCAGAAGTGTTCCATACCAACTAGGAAATACACCTCCTTACAATGTGCCTTAATGTGGAACAACTGAAAACTTGACATGGTCCTGGTCAGCCCTTTCTAAGTGACACTGCTCTGAGCAAGGATTTGGACTACATGATATCCATAGCTGCCATCCAACCTCAGCTATTCTATGATTTTGTGGAGAAAAAAAAAAATCCCAGTGTTTCTAGCACTTCATCAGTAGCTGATGATATCGTATTTCCAAACTCTGACACTTGGAGAAACATTGCCCTGATCAATTTTAAAGTTGGCTAAATGCCACCAGTGAGGATTTGCATGTAAACTGTTTTCTGAATTGCACCTTACTTTTCCTTCCCTGCTTACACTTTTATTTTATTTGCAAGCAACAGTGAAAGCATTTCCATTTCTGGAGTCTTATTTTTAGAAACAATGAATTTAACTTTGGTCTATTTCAGTCCAAAAGGAAGTGTCTGGTTTTGTTACGCTGCTAACTGCCTGAACCTCTGTCTCACTTCACCTGTCTCACTTAGATCCAGAGTGTGCTCTGGATGTAACACACTCAATTACCTTCACAAACACCTACTTGAAGTTTAAAAACGCATGAACTATTCACCTTTACACAGACCACTCTTCCTTTCACATGCATTTGAGTGATTCGCAGTTGTAAGTGTCATGCTGTTACTGACCAATGAAAAAAGACAGAATTATACATAAAATAGGAAATACAGGAAGAAGCAGAAGACAAATAAACCTCTATTTTCAAATGGCAGTATTTCCCACCTTATATTTTTCTGTATGAAATACACTGCACTTTTCTCTTTCTACTGAGCCTACCAAGCATCAAATTAACACTGCAGCAGACAGAATGGGTGTATGGACAGACACGAGCATTTATCCCTTTAAACTGCCTGTGTTCAATCGTGGATGTTACTCCCAGAGGAAACCTACTGCAACAAGTGTTGGGAAAGGCTCAGTGAAAGGAGAAGTAAAACTTCCTGGAGCTTTCCCCCAGACCCCACACTTACCAAAGGCTCTAGCTCCTTGCGGTCAATGAGATTGAACTCTGTCACAAAATAATAAAAATGTTTGTAGCAAGTATTGACGTGAGCCTCAGCCCCCATAATGATGATACGGTCGAAGTGATGGATGTAGACATGAACAAACACCCGAAAAAGTCGGCAGAGTATCTTCTTGCAGATCTGAAGGAAGTTCTTTGGAAAGGGAACACCTGTGAATAGAGAAGGTTGGACTGTCATAACCATCCTGTCATCCTCCCAAGACAACAGCTTTGGAGCAACATGTGAGTTGGAAATGCAAACTAGGTTATAACTTCCTAGGCCTCCTTTCCAATTCAGAAGGTCACTTAATGCACACATTTATCTGACCACTAGCACCAAAGACAACTAAATACTTAAGCAACTTTAGTGGATCAAGACTGAGAGGTACTGGTTGGTCCTTTTCCCATGAATAATTTAATGAGAAACATCCAGTCTTGTAACATTCAGAAATGTGATTTTCACTGCAGTGCACACTTTTCCATTAACTTCAATGGTTTTAGAGCCGGATATGGCTGTTTTGGGTACTGATAGACACAGAGCTCATCCTAGAAGTGACACTTTCCTGCTCATCTCATTCAACAGCGGCATTTCATAGCATCAAATTTAATGATGAATCTGAAATAACCTGTTTGGAGGACACAGCCCTTTGCTTTCACCTTCCCCCCAGTTGTGTGCACCAATCTGGCTGCTCTTTTAATAGAAAAACTCTTGAGATGACACAGGGATGGCTCATTCAAAATGCCTTAGAAGTTAAACCACTTCACAGCCAAAGACTCCAAAGCAGTAGCAAAAGTAATATTTGCAAGTAAACAGTCAGGCATCCACAGCGTGACACCAATAATTCCTTCAAAACTGCTCTTCATTAAAGACTGATGAATTGCATGGCATTGTGTACTGAGCTGTTCCAAAGAGCTGAAGAGTTCATCTTCTTTTACAATTGTGCCTCAGACATGATGACTTTAGTACCACTGTCAAAACTGTACTGTTATTTTTCTTTGCTGCACATCCTCCTGACTTCCTACAGTTCATATTTTAGTCAGATATGAATTACCTAACTGTAAGTCATTGCTTCTTTTAAAACAAAAAATAAACATCACAGCTAGCCTGTCCCACACTCTCTAAAAGCCCAACTCATGTTCAACAATATAAACGTTTATTATTTGCAGAAAGAAACTGGGGACAGAAGATTTAATACCGTTGCAAGCTTTCCGGTTTTCAAATTTATTCTACTTACATTAAATACTGCTCAGCACTCACAATGTGAAATAATGGACAAATTGCCCTCAGTTTCACTGAGGGGGACATGAAGACATACAGTGACAACTTCCATACTGAAAGCAGATTTTTGATTACAGATTACATATATTATCAGCTGTGGCTGTGCCAGTCTCGGTCCCATCAACAGAAACATGAACCTTATTTTTGACTCCTTAGCCAAGGAGGTACCAGGGTATACGCACTGCAGATGTGAGCACTGCTGTGTTTGTTACCATGGAAGTAACATGGCACATTAGCATGCAGAAATACCCTGCTCAGTGTATCGTTGAACTTCCTCTAGATTTGCCACTGCTAAGGTGCAGATAATGTGAGAAAGTGCCTTAGGGGTTTTTTGGCCTGTACTGGGTTCATTAGAGGCAAATCCTTTTGATGTAATTTCAAGCAGCTTTAGAGATGCAATGCAGCTCTTCTTACTCTTTATGCATTAATCAGGAACCAGCGAAATGGTCGCATCTATCAAAACACAAGCCCTTTATTTCCTTAAGAAATGTTTGCTTTGTGTTGTCACATCCATTCATCTTAATCCTAGAGCTAATATCAAAGGTCCCAGAGGAGGAGGCCTGAATGCTCAAGCATGAACTGAGACATCGCTAAACTACAGAAATGACAATATGTAGAGATGTCTTGCCAACACTTGAATTAAAAAGCTGCTCAATTAGCTGAACACCTGGATTATAATAAATGATTGCTGCTATTTCCAAGGGTAAAATAAATACGGTTTATCAAAAAACATAACAGAACCCCCAGTTAGTTGCTTATTAACTAGGGGGATCACATTTCAGCTACCAGAGCGTGGCTAAATTCAGGAATGATTACAGCAGCAGCCTGCTTTACATTCTTGTAAAAGCTACCCAAACCAGAATTTTAAAATATCCAGCCTTAATAAAGGGGAAGTGGCACTTGTCACTGCAAACTGGTTCACTGAACAGACATAAAAATTCTTTAAGGTGCTGCACGTTCTGATCCAGAACTAGCATGTCCCAAAATGAAGAAAAATTAGTTTCATCTTCCAGGGGCTGACCTGATTATGACTGAAGAATGTTACTGTAATGAAGAAACTCATGCTTCTGCATTAACTGATTAAAACATGCTGAATAAGACAAGCCGAAGAATCCTTTTAACTTCTCTGCAGCCCATGTTCCCACTTAACACAGACAGTAAGTGCAAAGGCCATAGAGCACTGCTGCTGCTGTGTGCGAGGACTTTCATCTGACAGCTTTTTAGACGTGTTAGGTAGTCAATCTGAGGAGATGCAAATACCACACAGAAAAAAAAAAAAAATAGCTGCTGCAGAGCACCTTAGGGTACATAATTAACCGTCAGTGTCCCCACTGCCCCTTACATGCATTAAGTTTTCAGACAGGCTGTGTAGTTTCAATCGCCACTGCGGAACTTCTCCAATTTTTCAAAGCTATCACTGTTTCATTTACTCTTAAATAAACAGTGAAACACTGCTGCTACCACAGTATTATTACCTAGGTACAGCAGAATCCGTAATGGCTCTCTGACTTCTCTCCCTTTCCTGCAAAAGTGGTTTAAAAACTGACAGTGTCCTAAATAGTTAAAAAGTGCCTCCTTGTGCCACTGAAAGCAATTGGTAGAGGTGCAGTGTGGTAGACTACTCAGCCTTGGAGACCTTGCCAGCCAGCCTGTCCCTGGAGTGCAGAGGAGGCTCAAAGCCTGGTCATCCTCAAGGTATGGATTAGCATATGGAGATTGCTGCAGCACTAGCGTAAACACACACTCTGCTGCTCTTTGTGTTCAAAATTAGACAAAATAAACAAGAAAAACATAAAAGATATAGATCTGGTTTCAGAGAAAAAAAAAATCTAAATACAACAGATCCTGATCTCAGTTACAGCAGGATGAATCCAAAGTAACGTCACTAAAAAAAAGAAAAAAAAAAAAAGTGAAAAGATTCTCAATTTATATTCCGAGGTCAGAATTTGGCCTAATGTTTTGTTCCCACTGCAACTGCTGCAGTTATAAATAAATCAGCTACAGAACATAATCATTTTGAATGGCTCTTGGGAATGGAGCAGCTTACATTTAGATCCTTAACTCGCTAAGGAGTCTGTTCTCTGTTCTTCAGCTCAGCCAAAGTAGCCTTTGCCTTCTTCCCCTCTACGTCCTCATTTAACGTTTAAAATATCCAAGAATAAAGACGACTCTCTGACTATTTGTAGGGTAATACTTTAAAGAGATACAATGTAAACCCACCAAATTAGATTGCTAAGTTATGGTTAATAAAAGACAAAAAAAATACAAAGATGACACTGAATTTCGGAGCTATCTGCTACTTGCTGAAAGTATTTCTGGATAAGTGAACTTGCAGCCTTAGTTCACTCATAGGCTGAGTCCCAGTGCTGCTGTATGAGAAGAAAATAACTCAAGTGTTCCAAACCGCTGAGCTCCCCATTATGTCCAAAGCAGCTTTGACACATCCCAGTCACAGCGCAGAAGCTCCTCTGACTCAGAGTTCTAAATGCAACTGGGAAACAATTCAGTGAAAGTTGTTAGGCATGGTATAACCAGTAACAAACACCATTAGCATGACTGGACCCATACATAGAATTGCAGAATGGTTTGGGTTGGAAAAGACCAACCCCCCTGCCACAGACAGGAACACCTCCCACTAGACAAGATTGCTCAAGGCCTCATCCAATCTGGCCTTGAACACTGACAGTGATGGGGCAGCCACAACTTCCTTGGGCAGCCTGTTGGCAATACTGGGCAGTGCTCTCACAATAAAGAATTTCTTCCTTATATCTAAACTTAAATCACCCCTGTTAACATGTCTCTGGAGTGTGCGCTGTACTTGCCAGTTCTGTACTGACAGAATTCCCCTGCAAAAAAGCTGCACCCATATACTCTGGTGACACATGCACCAAGGGAAGGCAGAGGAACTATCACAACACTTCCTCTCTGTTTCAACCTCCCTGTACTCTCTTGACCTTTTAGCTTCTGTTGACTTGCTGGAAAAGGCTACTCCTAGGATGAGCAAGACTCTACAACTTCCAAAAGTCAACCTGCCTGATCCATTTCCCATATTCTTTTCCATCAGAAAATGGAGGGATTTTCCCCTTCTTTTTAAAAAATCAGCCTGGTACCTACTGCCCTCTGTAAGCTATCGGCTTTGCTTCTTACACATTCTTAGTTCGATATCAGGTGATTTGTTCCTGCACAGAGTGAGCATCCAGATCTGATCTACTGATTACCAAACAGACATATATGACAACTACAGATAGTGTTATGGCCTTCTTATGATGCTCGTTCCCCAAAAGCTGCATTACAAGCGCTATCTGCTCAAAAGGCTAGTCAGAATAACATGGAAGAATATGTTGACCATCTTGTGCTGTGACTACCAGTAAGTCAGTGGTATGTCAGTTTAAAACACTGATGCCATGATGAAGGTCCTTGTTTAAACCCCACTGATACAACACCTTTTTTTGGTATGATGCAAAAATTCAAGTGGGATAAAACAGAGAGACTAAATGTTAAAGAAACTAAATTAGGTGAGGATGAAGGAGAGGAACTAAAGGTCTGAGATTAAGGCAACAGACAAACAGCCTGTCTCACCCGATATATGAAAATCTTGAATCTTCTTACTTCAATGTGTATCACAACGTCCTCTGATGTTAGAGAGGAAACAGAAGAAAAGTGATGATACGGTTTGTCTTTGTTGCCTGATTACCCCAAGGCAAGAGTCAGAAAGTATACAGTCCCAGAAAGTCAATACTGAGGAACCAGAGGGAACAATCCAGACTTTTTGCCCTGTAATGTTACACGCATCTCTCGACTTCCTCACACTCCCCCCTGTAACATGCAATGAAAATGACTGCCCAGTTAAATATTTCATGATGCCAGATGATGAGTATTTTTGAGCTTTTGTACTTGTGTAGTTTGAGGTCTTGCTTTACTGAAGGGAAGCTGGTGAGCCCTTTAGCAATCATGTTCAGAAATTTCACTGCATATTTGAAAATCCTTTTACAGGCCATAGTCACAATTCATTCCTTTTTTTAAAATACACATAAGGGAAAAAGGGGAGACTCCCTTCTCCACCAGCAAAAGGATTCAGAGTATACTATTGCAAACACAGCTCAGAAACATACCAACCAGCTAAAGTAATTTTTTCCAGCATTGTAATACAGAGCATGAAAACAGTGCTACCAGACACTAACAATTTGGAGAAGGCACCTGAACCAAACGCTTACTCCCCTCCTCCCACCCTGCTTTTCTTCTCCTATCCTTGATCAAAGTACAAAGACTACCAAAGACACCCTTAGCTACTGCTAGAAGCTCTGCTACATAAACTCCTATCCTGACAGAAGCAGATATTTAATGTTATCTCAATGTGCTAGTTGAGGAAATGTCTGTCTCAAGAGCCAATGAAAACGATTTCAGTTTTGCTGGACTTTGTTCCTCACATAAATAAACAGGTAGCTGCAAAATACTCAGGATAAACTAGATTACCTCCTCCTGACACTGCTCTCCTTTCTGTTCTCATATCAGAGGGGAAGAAAGCATATCTCAACACTTGAGATATGGCATTCTAAGCAAAAATGGTGTCCTTCTTTTATTATTAAGCAGGACTGTCTTTAACAGTGAATAAATCAGCAGGCAGGCCCACTGCCAGACCTTCAACAAAGGTACTCCTCTGCTGTCCTGGAGGTAACTCTAAATGGAACAGTGTACAGATCAGAAAATTGTTCGGCTTTGCACTACTTGAACATCCACAATGGCCCTCCCTGCTTCTGTATATCAAAAAAAGGTGATGGCACTAAATTTTGCTATTTAATTTCCAATTTCACCAGAAAAGATGTCTTATAATGCAAATACTGCGATGCACCTGGAGTATGCAAAGCACCTAAATTTACTGTCACTGAAATAAGAGGACAAAGTGACCTAAATCCTTGCACTGCATAAGCCAGATCTCTTGAATTCTAAGCAAATTTGCAATGGCCATTCCTGACTACAATCTGACCTCGTTGATGTTACTTATTACTTCTGCTTCTGCTGAGGAACAGAAGAGAAAACCCACAATTCCAGAGAGCAGAATGCTCTTGCTGCCTGTACCAAGCCTGGCTAGTCTTACCCCAGACAACAATCAGGCTGATAAACCCATTAGAATAGATCTGCAGGTCTGCAAGACAATGACAACAGTGAATGCCAGCAAAAGCTGCACAGTCATGGCTGTGTGCCCTGGAAGACTGATCTGCACCATAGTAACAAAACAAGATTTGTTGGAGCACAGCATTTGAACAACTTTATGTGGCAGTAATGTATACATAGTCTAAAAAAGGTTTGGAGATGCAGTAGAATAATTTAGAGCTCTCCCTGCCTTAGCAGAAACCCTAGTACAGGTGAACAAAATGTAAACTTTTCTGGGACAGAAAATATAGCTGCCATTTGGCAGTGTAACAGCTTAGGATGGGAAAAATTAGCCCAGTGAGTCAATGCAAGGAAAAAGGATTTACAAACACTGTAGCCCAGCCAACATATCAACGAAAGAACTTTCATCCCCACCTGGCAGAGGTTTGTTAATAGCTTTGTTCCTGCAATACTTACCATGGCCTGACAATCTCCGAGTAATCGCATGGTTTCACCTTTCCATGCTGAGTGCACCATTAGCCAGCACGGCTTTTATCTTTGTTATTAACTTCTGATGTCTTCAAGAAATAAACACTCTAGTTCCCCATTAATTTTACAGGGACACTGGAAGAAATGTGCTGTTCTAAGGGCCCCTCTTGGGCTTACTAATGCAGTAAGATGCAGCAATATAAAATCTCATCAGGAGTAACAAGCAACATGGTCTTGGAGATGGGCTCAGAATCAGATAAAACAGCCTCTTGTCCCCAAGACACAGATGTTCCAGCAATTAACTGAAAAACAGAGCCCTTACATCTGCCAAAACTCACAGCATCACATTAAAAAGTAACTGTACTTAAAGATTAATGTCATAAAGAAAGGTGTTCTTAAGATGATTACTGTGCTAAATTTCTTTACAGTTGGCCATTAGAAGAAACATTCAGATAGTTCTAACACTTCAGATCACAGATCTTGTGTCTCCTACTGTCAGCCATTTTCTGGCCCTTTAATATCTGTGCTGACTTTGGGATCTTGTATGTGTATGAGAATACCCCAGTGCCCACTGATACTTCCTTGGAAAAGGTGATTTAGAAGTTTTAAATAATTATTTTTTCTCTCCAGTAAAATGTAGCTCTTCCATGAAACATGGAAAGACAATTACATGGCACTGTGGAAGGGATGTTGAATGGAAGATTGGAAGTTCTGATTCAGAAAACTAAGAACAAAAGACCCAAAACCAGAATCTTGATCCCTGACTTTGCTTGAGTTAAGCCTCTTTTACAAAAGCTCAGCCTGGAATAAAGTCCAGCATCCCGGGAGAGAATTCTGCAGGCTGACAATGAGTGCTAGCTGGGGCTTTTCAATCTGCTTGTACATGTTTAACTATTTTTGCTTTAATAACATTGGATCTGAGGGTAACACAACAGATGTTTTTCACTACTCTGTTTTTACAACTATTAAAGGGTTGTAAAATGGAATGACCTCTTCAGCTGAAGAAAAAAGGAGTCAAGCAACCAGATCCCAGCATGCTCAGACAATCCCAGAGCTAAGCCAGATTTACTCTTCTGAAGTCTGTAATTGCAACTTGAGCTACTCTGTCTTCAGCTGCTGTCAATTCATGCCCTTGTTCCACCAGCAACCTCTCAGGCACCCAAAGTTTTATCTCCCTTGTTTTCTCAGAACTGCCTCATTGGAAGAGGTCAGTCCCTCTCTCCCATGTAAATGCTAACTGGTGTTTCAAAAGGATATGCAGCTTTCCTCTGAGGAAAGCTCAGCACATGCCTGGCATGCACTGGTCGCATCAGGTTCAATAAAAGGCAGTTTTCATTTCAGAGCAGAGCCAGAGAAGGTAGTAGGGTTGTCTGTCTTTTATATATCATTCAGTTTTTCTGACAGTATTTCCAGAGCCAAAGACACTCAAACTTCTTTCTGTTGTTTTGCAGGGAAATATATTTAACAGAAAACTGATGAATCTGGGCAGCTGCACTCTTTGTACTACCTTGAAGACACTGTGCTGAAAAGAAAGGAAGACTTGCAGTGTCAGAAGGGAAGACTCTGTTGCCCAGTGGGTGAAGTCCTGCTCCAGGAGGTGCTCCTGCATTTTGCAGTAACATAATCATCTCAAAGCTTTCTGGAATAGGAAACAGAGTACACAGGACTCTACACTCACAAATGGCAGCACCTTCCATGGGATTTTAGGTTATATCAGCAGGCATGCACAAATCTACACAGATAAACTCATCCACACACACTCATACTGTGAAGCCTGTAAAAAAGCTATCATTGACTGACAGGTCAGCAGTGCAATTCCAAAATGGGAACTGAAATAATAAAAAAAGGATTTGTGTATTTTGACTGCACATGCCCCTGTAAGACTATCTTTCCTATTACAGATCAATGCAACTTGAATATATGAGGCACTCAAAACCTATTACTGCACATGCAAAGGAGCTACTATCATTTAAAAAGATTTTTCTAATTCATCATAAATGGATAAGATCTGTCTCTTCATATGCCTAGGGCTCCATTTGGAACGCGGAAATCAAGGGAAGCTTTGCTGCTGATTTCACTGAAAATGAGTCTGGAAAATGAACGAGCAAGGAAGCATATCCTGATTCTTAAAAAGCTTCACAAAGCTAATTAAGCAGCATAAAATTCATAGAATCATAGAATACTTAGGGTTGGAAAGGACCTTCAGATCATCTAGATCCAAACCCCCTGCCATGGGGAGGGACACCTCACGCTAAGCCATGCTCCCAAGGCTCTGTCCAGCCTGGCCTTGAACACTGCCAGCAATAGAGCATCACAACTTCCCTGAGCAACCCATTCCAGTGCATCACCACCCTTACAGTGGAGAATTTCTTCCTTATATCCAATCTAAACTTCCCCTGTTTTGAGTTTGAACCCCTTACCTCTTGTCCTATCACCACAGTCCCTAATGAAGAGTCCCTCCCCAGCATCCCTATAGCCCCCCCTTCAGATACGGGAAGACTGCTATAAGGTCTCCCGCAGCCTTCTCTTCTCCAGGCTGAACAGACCCAACTTTCTCATCCTATCTTCATACGGGAGGTGCTCCAGTCCCCT
>JAOEHY010014285.1:0-38779 GCA_025447955.1 Psilopsiagon aurifrons
GAAGTTTAGATTGGATATGAGGAAGAAATTCTTTACTGTGAGGGTGGTGAGGCACTGGAATGAGTTGCCCAGGGAAGCTGTGAATGCTCCATCACTGGCAGTGTTCCATGCCAGGTTGGACAGAGCCTTGGGTGGCATGGTTTAGTGTGAGGTGTCCCTGCCCATGGCAGGGGGTTTGGGACTAGATGATTTTAAGGTCTTTTCCAACCCCAGCTATATTATGGTTCTATGATTCTATGATCAGAAGTTTGTCAGTCTATCATCTAATGAACAATAACAGAACCACACTTGAGCAGGTGCTAGAAATACCACAGTGCTTAGGCAACATCACACACGCATAAGTAGCTCTCTTGCCAGGTGGTCACTTCATGTTTTTTAAGTTGCTCATTGGTTTTAGTTTAACAAAACCAAAACACCTATCCTACCTCACATACTTCATACAAATCACTTATTTCACTTTTTTTTTCCTATGGAACACATTTATCTTCATTTCTAACTAGTTTTTGATATCTTTAATACAGGGCAGATGGAGACAGACAGCAGTTTCCTGTCAGTTTCTGCCCTGTATACGAAATTACATGAGAATAGCCTTTAAGCACACTTTGGCATGTAATTCAACACTGGCAGACCTCTCCTCTGTTTCACTGGCTCCTGGGTACATGTTTTACTACAATGAAAGTTTCCTGCATGCCAGTGATGTGGCACAACTCGGTCACATATGCAGAACTAGAAGCCCAAGGCCTTGGTTTATGGGGGTGAGTATATCATTCCGAAGCCTGCTCACAAGGGTACAGTTTGGTCTGTACATCATGTGTTGTCATAGCTACTGAAAATTCATACCAGAGCTCCCAACAGAAACAAACCAACCTTATTTCGTTATGACAGCGATTCTGAGCTGACCTCAAGGTCTTCTCATATTAATCGCGAAAGGGAGTTAATATAATTTCCTTTAATTTACAGCTTGCAAAACAAAAGCTTAGGAAGGCCAATGGGATGGTCTAGATCACACTAATGAAACTGTGGAAAAGCATGTGACTGAACCCACATTCCAGACCCCCTTCTAATTCTTCAGGCATTACCTTGCGCTACTTCGCAGGAAGATAGCATTGTCAAAAAAAAAATACATGTATTAGATAACACAATGTTTACTATACAACCAAGAACTAATGACAGGGAGAGAAGAACGAACATCAAGTTCTCCTTTAACATTCTTGCCTTTTATTAATTAGTGCTTAAATTTAATATTCCTAAAAATGAAGGCCCCAGCCATCTGGGTGCAAACATTTCACAATATCAATTAAGCAAGTTTCTTAGCATAACCCTTCAACAGCCTTTCTAGAGTATGTTAGGCTGAAGCTTGTCATTGTAAACAGAGCAATGCTAAACTGGAATTAGGAAAAGCATTCAAAAAAGGCTAAAACCACCATCAACAGGGACATGAAATGAAAATGTAGAGAAGTCCTCAAAGCATGAGCAGAATTCGCCACCACCCTTTGTACAGAAGACACTGGTATAAGACAATGCTCTGTATCCATAGGGTGCTTTTCACCCAATTTACTTCTGTCTTAAACGGTTCATACTATTAGTTGAACTGCATTTACCAATCAAGTCAGGAGACAGAGAACTATTTCTTTTCCATCTGACTTGCTCAGAGACTTATCCTCACTTCCATCAATCTCTACCAAGTGAGCTCTGGAAAAATATATATGGAGCATTACTGTAGCGAGAGGTATTCTACTGACGCATTTGCTTATTAACAGACCCACCAACAATTAAAGGGTGCTGACTTACATGCAGCATATGCTCCAGAGTGCGAACAATACCTTTGCTTTCTACAACACTTGACACAATCCAAATTTCCAGTATTATCAAAATAAACAAAGGCTCGGTTTCCCATCAGCCTCCTGCAAATTAGCTTCACCAGAACCACAGTATTATTTTTGCTCAAGCACCAGTATTCACAGGAAAATTATGACCATTATTAAGAAACAGACCAATTTAGGAAAGGGTGATATTAAGCTGAAGCATAGACTTAAGCACTCTATAGCGACAAAATAGCGGCAATAGTAACAGATGACTGAATTCCAACCCTATTATCTCGTCTCTGGATTACAGTAATTTCTGTTTCATCCTGCTGCAATCCAAACCTGTTCCAGCCCAACTTGTCTCCCCTTTTGTTCTGTGTTATCCTAAGAAGGCAGCATGCTCCTGTGCTGTGGAGGTATTTAGATGAATTTATCACTATGCAAACCCAACAGGAAGAATTTGACACGCTGTATCAAATACCTCTGCCAGCACTTGCCATGACGCCCTGCACCAATGAATGTTCTCATCTGTCCCCATTAGTCAGTGTGCCACAAGAAGCATACCCCAGTCCAAAGCAATGACTCGATAACTCACCCATTTACCATACATGCTGTATGAATTTAAGCCCAAGCTGCCAACAAAAAACTCAGGCATAGGAGACAGTGGAGGTGATACTAAAACACAGATGAACTTGGCAGTATGGGAGAGAAGAACTGGGTCTTGGAACACAGAGAGCAGTAAGATTTGTTTGCCCCAGATCTTAGGTGGAGGTTTCTTACTGGTTTCCTTCAGAGGCCACTTTATAAAATTATGGAGGCGCTCTTTTATCATTTCCATCAGCATTCACATAGTATACTGACAGAAATTCTTTGGGAAAAAAGTTCACTGTACCACTATGCCCTGCATATTTCTGACCTTCAGCATAAACTTGAGTAAAAAAAGATAGAACAGGACTCTCAGTACTACAGGACAATCACTCACAGTAACCTTGCTATTGCAGAAATTAGCATTCCAGAAACTGGGAAGGCCAGACAGAACGGGGCCAAATTAATTTAGTGGCTTCTGCTGTAGAGGGATGCATGTAAAGGACTCTGCAAACACCTGTTCCTTTTTGTGAACAGCACTCGCTCTCTTGGAATGAAACCAGGACAACATTTGGTGGGAAAACAGTTCTTACTAACCTTACCAATACAATGCAAAACCTACTCAAAGGTGCAAGTCCATTTAGACTGAAGAAAACTATTATTGCTGGGCCGTCAGTAGTAGGGCAGCAGTGTGCCAGACAGTTCTTTCCATCTAACCCTATCAACTGCACAGGAAATACTGAATTTGCGGCACCAAGATCATCCTCCAGCTTGAAATGCACAGACTATTAAAGAACCACTTACCTGGAACCTTTGAACCAGCTCTAGTGACTGGCTGTCATTCTGGTCTGCTTCAATGATGACATCTGTCAGTTTGTGTATGATCACATCCAAAGGGCCCTGATCTTCAATGGGTTTAGTGAGGTCAAGCTGAAGAAACCAGAGAGAAACCTTTTATTAATATATGAAGAATCTGAGGTTCTTATTCCTACTACCATCCAAGGTGTTGTTGCCACACAGAAGGCATTTACTTTACACACTGCCTTTATTTTGGTATCTTACTCAAATTCATGAGAATTTATATTTCACTGAATGCCATAAAACTTTACTTGGACATTTATTTCTCAGCAGTGTAGGTCTAATTCCATGAAAAAGCAGCTAAGTCATCATCAGGCACACTTCATCCAAATACCTTCCTGTGCTTCACCACCCTGAGCTGCCATTTCCCTCTTCAGCTCTCTTTCTCAGTACTTACACACACATGCAAAAGGAATGTGCCAACAAAGATGATCACCACTAATAAAAAGAACACCTACTGTGCTCTTTGCCCTTTGGGATTGCGCAAAACAGCACCCAGGTAACACAAAAGCAAATGACTCAGGATCTCTGCAAATTCATCTGCTGCAGTAACAGATACCTAGCTGGTAAGGAGGAGCACACTCCCACTAGCAGACCTTGGCAGTTAGCTGCATAGGGGACAAAGACTGGGGTGAGGTGTGCAGAAACTCTGCTCCCAACAGCATGGGAAGGCAAGGAAGTGGCAGCAATGAGCTCAGTCCCCAGTAACTCAGACAGGGTTCTATGAGCAGAGGAACTACCCATACTGGAAACAGACTGAGTTAAAGGATCTCTTGAGAAAATCTTGATGAAAGAAGGCTACTGGACCTGATGGGATTCATGCAAGTGTACTAAGAGAACTGGTCAATGTCATCGTGAGGGCTTAGATCTATCAGGACTTCAGTCAAAACTGTGAAGACTGCAACCAAACGAGGGAAAAGAAAAAAATCCACTACAAGACCTGTCTCTTTGCAGCACAGAGTCCCACAGAAGCTGTAGGATCTGCATCCTTCAAGGTTTTCAAGACCTGACTGGACAAAGCCCTAAGCAACTTACTCTGAATTTAATGTTGAATCTGCTCTGATCAAGATGATGTATTACAACCCCCTAAGACCTCTACTAAAATTAATGATCCCATGAAACTACTTACCAGTTTTGAACATTTGCACACTTTAAGTACCAAACTGGCTCATGCAGCCAACACATTGGAATGACCACAGCACAAAAGCTCCCACATTACCAAGCACTGCTCTTCAACCCATTGTGGGATCTAATGCATAAGTGACAACTTAACCTTGTAAACTTCAAGCTAGGAAAAGAAAAGAGGTGTATGCTCACTAAACTAAAGACAGCATCTGGTTTTACAGTTACATGCATGCTGCTTCCCATTGCTGCTATCTGTTTCATTCAACTCTGGCAGAGAAGGGGGTCGAGGGCACAGGAGGGAGAGGAGAGCTGGGCAGAAGAGGTTGCTGATGCTCTGTTTCAATAGAAGACTGGTCTTCATTGTCCCATTAGCTTGAGTTTTGTCCTAATAAACTTCCCCATCCTGCAGAACTGGCCCCACTTTGAATTAAGGAGTGGTAAGATACCTTAAGAAAGGTAATGATAAGACAGGATGGCTGAACTCAAGCACCAATAGAATTAAACAGCAGAGATCTAGCAGCCTTGTAATAATTTGGTAGTTGCTACTATGACTGATCCATGTAGCTGAACTGCTCTTCTTCGTAGGCACTCCTACCTGGGCTAGGCTTACTTGAGCAGAATAACTGAAGCTTCCTATGGCACAAAAGCAAACTGAAAGACTGCCAATTCTTCCCAACAGAGATCACCTCTGCTTGCCCATTACTACATGCTCCTACTAACAGTTACAGATTGAGGCTTTAGCACTATCTTTGAAGTACTCATGTAGATTCTAATACAACTGGAAAAAGTATTGTGCATGTCTTCTAAGGAGACCAGGAGATGCACTGTCCATAGGTACGCAGCAGTCTCTCTACATGCAAAGATTATGCAATGATAAGCACAAACAAGACAGACCTCATGTGGATGCATGGTGACTGGTCAGCTATGCCTGAGGGAGACAGTCCACAGAAGGTCTGGCTGTCCTAGCACTTGGACTTTTACTTCCTACTAGTGCAGCACAAAGGCTAAAGTCAAGCTTAAGTGTCTGCAAAATTAAGGCAAAGTGAAGTGAATTGCAGCTTGGCTAAGGACATGGAAGGAGAGGATCTACTTCTACAACCAAGTTCCAGAAAAATCAGTTAATATCCTTAAAAGAACTCTCAGATGACCACACTGCTTTTCCTGAGGTTTTTCGTCTGCCTATCACATCTGGAAAGAAACAACAAAACAAAGGGTCCATTTAACTAGGTCAGAAAGTTCCCAGTTGCCAAGGTACAAAAATGTGAATTAATCAATTTTCAGGACTCCCAGTTTGAAAAACAGCAAGAAGCAAATAAGCATTTGAGATTGGTTGCCCTTCTACATTCTTTCTGCACTTGCAGCTCAATCTGCAGAGAAACATTCAGAAAACAAGAAAACAGTCCTGCTTTTCAGCCTTGACCCAAGAATAGAAATAAGCCTTCAAGGCATATCCAGGCATTTTCACCACAATGTTTTCCAGAAGCATAAGACACTGGGCAAGATAACTTCACAACAGTTGTGTCAGCTAAAAGCAACAGGCATATTTTGAGAATGAAACTAAATGCACCTACTTTGCCCATCAGAAAGTGTTAAAAAGGTCCCCCTGTAACAGTGCTCTGCTTCCCCTTCACCAGGAAAGCAGTGCTAGAAATGACAGCATGCTAAGGCAGCTACTCCAGTAGGAAGTTCAAGGACCACTTCAAAAAGGCCAGCAGGTACATTTCAACCACCCAGACCTTCAAAATCTGATCCAGTATTCTGTGGATTGGAGGACCAAACTATTTGCAAGAATAAGTTCTCTGTGTTCTGGGCCATGCTGTGGAAAGCAAATATTCCTGAGCTGTGTGGAATTTGGAAGAGATCCACCTTCTTTTTAAATACTAAGGAAAACAAAACAAAACAAAACTAAAAGGAGAAGGAAGAAAGAAAAAGATTTGAGGGGGAAAAAAGAAGCCTTTTCAAGTGCAGTATCAGACCCAAGCAGAAGTCAGTGAAAGCAGAGTGCAAAATTTCTGATAGCCCTCTGCTGAGACAAACACTGATTCATTGTTTGTCATCAGCTGGAATTTGAGCCCTCCTACTTCCCTTCTCTTTCAGCATCTCTCTCCAAATGATCTTTGCAGTTGACATGATCACCCAAAGGTTTGTTTTTGCACAGAACTAACACCATAGCAGCAGAAGTGAGAGAAAAGACTTATCAGCACCAGCTTGAAAGATTACATGGCTATGGTACCTTCTCTTCTGTGAGGTAGGCAAGGTAGGCTATAGCCTATTCTGCTTGCCCACTTCCCCCCCACCCCCATTTTTTTTTGTTTAGTAAAAAAGTCCAATCAGGCATTGGTTTCATGGCATTGTCACTTACCACCAAAGCCCAGCAAAACTCGGGTAAATGACATGGAAGACAGCAACAAAGCTGTACACAGAAAATGCCAGATACATGGCAAACACATGGCTTGGACAGGTGTGCTCTTTGCTGATTAAAAAATTGGCTGGATGGCCAGGCATGAAAAGTTGTAGTGAATGGAGTTAAATCTAGTTGGCTGCAGGCCGCAAGTGGTGTCCCCCTTGTACTTGGCACTGGTGGGGCTGCACCTCAGATACTCTCTTCAATTTTCAGACCCTCACTACAAGACACAGAAGTGCTGAGACGTATCTAAAGAAGGGCAACAAAGCTAGTGAAGGGTCTGAAGCACAAGCCTGACGAGGAGCAGCTGAGGGAACTGAGGTTGTTCAGCCTGGAGAAGAAAAGGTTCAGGGGGCACCTTATCACTCTCTACAACTACCCAAGAGGGGGCTGTAGCAAGGTGGGCGTCCATCCCTCCTCCCAAGTAACAAGTGACAGGACAAGAGGTAATGGCCTCAAGCTGCACCAGGGGAAATTTAGATTGGATATTGTGAAACCTTTCTTCACCGCAAGGGTTATCAAGCACTGGAACAGGCTGCCCAGGGAACTGGTTGAGTAACCATCCGTGGAGATATTTAGAAGGTGTGTAGATGTGGTGCTTAAAGACACTGTTAATTTACACTTGGACTCCATGATCTTAAAGGTCTTTCCCAACCTAAATGATTCTATAATGCCTTTCCAGATCTTACAAACCCACATATGGAAGAAACCAACCACTAGATAAATGTTTTTATCATAGCCGCTATAGATAGCCTGCTCACCTTCTAATAGAAAGACTATCTGGGACTTAAAAACCACTCCAGGCTTAGAAATGTCACAGTCCTCCCTATTAGGCTTCTCAGAGCATCCACTGGAGAGCAAGTTACAGGCATACAGAGCTCCACCTCTGCTGTCCTCTCCCCTTCCCCTCCCTCTGTCGTCCAGAAACACACAGCCAGAGCATTATCCAAATCATTACACAGGAGGGCAAAAAAAGTTTATTTCCATTAAGTATAATTTGTTTAAAGTTTTGGGGTTGTTTTTCTCTGGAACACTGGCAATCCATCTGTATTGCAGGGACAGGGCGAGCGCCTGGCAGAGTGCCACGGCTCTCCTCTGGTCCCAACTGCAATCCCACACACGCATTTCTGGAAGCTGTGTTTAAAAATAAAACTGTGTCCAAGTGAAAAAAATCTGGATCTGTTCACTCAGGAAAAAACCCCCAAACAACTGCAAATGTTGGATTTAGCAAAGAGAAATACCATTTATCTAAAGGATTAAAAATAGGTTTGTATTTTTTTTTAATTCAGTGTTTCCAGTCCATGCTATAATCAACTGTATTTCAGAATCTGGCTGAGCAGGATTTGTGTTCGTGTTTTTTAGAAAGCTCTTCTTCAGAAACAGTTTCTGGATTATCACTCAGATGAAATGAAGTCTTAATACCAACCTGCTCCATCCTCTGAAGAGAGAACTGTCCGCTGCTATATCCCTGAGGTATTTACAACACATCCCTCCATTTCTGTTTATCCTCACTTGTCTATTTTTAAGCACTTTGCTCCCAGTCTCCAAGTGGCCAACAAACTCCACTTGCCAGGACGCTGAACTAAGTTCTTCGGAAAGAACCCATTTAATTTTCTAGTAGAGACCTGTCAGTGCTCCACCATCTATGTCACAAATCACAGTCCAAAAGTCCCTCTGTGATAATTTAACCATTTTCCTCCCTGTGAACTGGACATACAGCACCAGCCTCATCTGACCTCTCTGCTCCCTGACTACTGAGGCTATATATGAAATCTATACACAAATCTATTGTATCCTGTTATTCAGATACTCAGTCAAGGCTGCACTGTGGGGTTTATTTCAGACTTAGTTCAGATTCTTAAACTCCACTGAATATAAACCTTCAGGTTTTCAGTCATCATCTTCCTCTCACAGGGCTATTTTCTATCCCGTATCTTCACTGCATGCATTTATATCAAAAGGCTTGTAAAACAAAGCCTTTTAAACTTCTTCTTGCCCAAGGGTTTATCTTCAGTGTACATTAATGCTGAGCAAATCATAATGAAAAAAGTCATGAGCTCTGGGTTGAAAAGCCAAGCCTTTAAGAATCCGAATCCTATCAGCTCATGCACTGGTGGATGCTCTTCTCTCCCTAAAAAGTTCAGAGATGAAAGCCCCTAAAAATATCTCAAGCACCCTGAAGAGGGAAGGGAAGCAGAAGAAATCAATACTGCCAAGTCCGCTGTTTTACCTTATTGTACAAAGTAAACAAATATACACAGGATAGTCTAATTACAGGAGAGAAGGTGCTTGTATTTGAAAGGAAGTTGAGAAATTTTCTGAAAGAGATCAGGAAAACACTTGCGCATGTCCATCCATCCGTAAGACCTACTTGTGCAGAGTGACAGCAACAGAAGGGCACGGAAGTCTTCCTGTTCTTCTGACAAGCCAAAGGGAAGTCCACTGGACCAAGCAAGACCAGCACATCCTCCTTTCCCAAATTAAATCCTGCAGGAGAAGTCCGGTATTGTCCCTCCACCAGGACACACAATACTTGCTACCAGGTCTATGCAAGCACAAAACTGACAAGACTGATCCCCTGACAAAGCCCACGGAAGGTGACAAAGTATGTACCTGCCTACATTTCCTCATGAGGAAAGACATTATCTTACTTTGTATTTTCACTGATATATATGTTCTCCTAAAACATTTACATACTCAAACTAAATAGATATTTACATATTTAAGAGAGTTTCTCCTCATCTCTCTGGCCAATGAAGAAAGTGATCTGGGCTGCTGTCATGCACAGCTAATGCAAGCAGCACTCGCTGCTGCTGCTGCTAATGGGGCCAAAGGATACTGAGGGAGAACATAAACCCCTCACAGAAACACTAGCTCTGTCCTGCTGAAAAGGGCAACATAGACCTAACCATCAAAGACTCTGAAGAAATAGCAAAGAGCTCACCAAGAGACCCTATTTTCTCTCTCCACACCCCCCTTCCCCTGGGCCAAATTAACTCACACTTCCTGTTGCAGCAATGGCAGCAGCAATCTGAGAAAGGAAATCTGTTGCAGTATGGAGTCTTCCCACTCTCAGGTCTCTGGCTCTCCAATCACACAAGAGGAGAGGGCATCACAGCATCAGCAGCAGCTGCCACATCAGATGGGAACTCTTTCCCAGGCAGGAAGGAAATGCAGCTTGAAGATACCCTCTGTTTTCACCAGTCTTCTCAGAATTGGGGAAATGAAAGACTGACAGATAAGCTTACATTTCTACTGATGCAGGATGCTAACTCTACAGGTTATCTTTTGCTGCTCTGCTCAGCTTAGTTCAACACTGTTCACAACTTTGGATGCAAGCAACATCCCAAGAAAAAGACATGTCTAAAGGTGAGGAGCAGTAAAACATAAGCTATGAAGCCCTGTTGAGTTCCCATTTTCTCAGATACTGAAACTTTAACACCAGAGGAGAAGATCTTAGGCCTAACAGATGGTTTCTTTGCATTTTCTTGTACTCGTGCCAGAGCATATTACTTTGCATTCTGCTTGGCACAAGTTGCCAGAGTATGTGTGAACACTATGCACATTTTCAGGAGTCACATGCTGACGCTTTCCTGAGAGCTAGGTATGATCTCTGAAATGTCTGGGAAGTTCTCACTTTTAGCTGTATTCAAGATAAAATGACGGAAAAGGAATTTCATAGCTTACACTGCATGTACTAACATACACAGACACCATTTATGGATCACTTCCCCAAGTGCTACATAAACTAGCCTTTGTACATTCAAGGCTTGTCCTGCAGTCAACACAATACCCCAGGATTATGTGAATCCCTCAGGAGCATCACTTCCCCACAGTCTCCCCTGCACCCTCCAACAGCAGCATACAGCAAGCCAGCATCGCTGTCGCCTGTGCAGTAACAGTGACAGACAGTGAATCGTGACTCCTACTCAGTGTGCAGAACAACACTGGAGTAAGCTACAGCATCTCAGTTACCCAAACCTCCCCTACTGCTCCCCTCTCACCTCTGACCATGGTATATCAGACTCCATTGAGCATCACCCTCATGCTAGCACCAAATTTTGTCTCTTCACTTCTCTAAAAGCTAAACAAGAAAAAACATCTTCAGGCTATGGCTGAAACTCTTCACAGAAATTATTTTGTTTTCAGTGGAAGGTTTTTTTACCCAGGACTGAAGCTTCGTTACTATATTGGTTTTGACTTACAGCCCAATACAAAACATTATTTCTAGAAATTGAACTATAACTCATTTTGGTTTATCTCCTTATCTCCTGTACAGCATTTTGACAGCTGGAGAAAGTTCTTTCCAGAACTTGTGATGGCGCAGGAATGGCTGTTTCTGAGCACAACGCTAAAGTGAGAGCTCATGTCTCATTAGGGCTGGACTGCAGCATGCACGTTTTGGTAGGCAAATGGTTAAGCAGTTCAGTCTTGTTTGGGGATAGTCTGAAAGGCAATTGCTGGTTTTCAGCACTGCAAGAGGAATAATCAATGTTACTCAAATCCAAAAAAGCCTCTTGCCAAGGGAGTCTCCTGAGGTCACCGAGGCTCCCATGGATTAGGAAGGGCAGCAGAACAAATCCAGAGATTAGCAGAGGAGAAAAGTTGAAACAGAAAATGTGT
This sequence comes from Psilopsiagon aurifrons, assembly GCA_025447955.1. Taxonomy (NCBI): domain Eukaryota; kingdom Metazoa; phylum Chordata; class Aves; order Psittaciformes; family Psittacidae; genus Psilopsiagon; species Psilopsiagon aurifrons. Next base: position 11,401 of record JAOEHY010014285.1, read on the forward strand.
GACATGGGAGGATTAGCACTCCAAAGAAGAAAAGCAAGTCACAGAAAAACAAGAACAGCGGAAAATGAGCAGTTGGTGTAACCTGCTGCTGAGACTGCTGTACTTTACTTTCTGTAACTGTCAAAAAGACAGTGTGCATGTACACCAAATTAAAAGGCTATATAGGGAATCCCAGTAGTAGAACGTATGGAGAAATTGCCAAGTGGTTCAGAAAGTTTCTGGCTCACTTCTTAAAGCTTTGGAATCGGCAAATCAGATCCAGAAAACCTAAGACTTTACAAGGAATATTTTTTATGTTTCTTTGAGTGAATTGTGTCAGCTTTAGCCCAGTTACTGAACTGAGAGCTCAATCAATCCTGTAGGAGGGCAGACATTAAAGGAGGAGTGGAATGGAGAAGCCATCTAAGAAGAACACTCCAGCTAATCCAGAATACAGAAATACTGCAGCACTACAGCCAGTACAACCCAGGTCATCAAAGGGAGGGAGGCAAGAAGGGTGCACTTCACTTCTTGGAAGCTTTCTATGCTTAATTATAACATCATATAAACATTCCAAATTTCAAGATCCGACAGTACTACAAATATTAAAAAAAAAAGGTAACTACCAGATACAGCAGAAGTTAAGATAAAAGAAACATGCTCTTCCGAAAGTCCCTCTTGGAGCTATGCAAGCATGCACTGCATAACCTCTTTCCCTTTGGCCATGAGATTAGTTAAGCAGAAAAGCTGATATATAAGTAACACCCCCAGAAAGCCTGGCTACCACCCTGCATCCTAAAGGCTGAAGAAGCTCAGCTATGGACTTACACTACACAGCTCAGGCTCATCTTAAAGATAATTCTTCTGCAGCACCTGTCAAACACCAAGAGCAGTCGGTGCTCCTGTGTGTGCAGATGCACATCCCAACAGATCACCAGTGTCTCTCCTATAATTCTCGCTTCAACAAAGCTTCCAGCTAGTGAGCAGAGAGGCACAGCCAGGCTCCTGACACCCTCTTCACGTCTCTTAGCTACCAGCCCTTGGAGAGCCGTTTTTCTAGGTGCATTTCCCTTTCTCAAGTGACTCTGGAAGATGCCGAGTTGTAAGCAAACACAGGAGATTCAGAGCAGCCCTGCGCAGAAGGACTTGGGGGTGTTGGTTGATGAAAACATGAACATGAGCCGGCAGTGTATGCTTGCAGCCCAGAAAGCCAACTGTATCCTGGGCTGCATCAAAAGGAGTGTGGCCAGCAGGTCGAGGGAGGTGATCCTGCCCCTCTACTCTGCTCTCGTGAGACCTCACTTGGAGTGTTGTCTGCAGTTCTGGTGTCAACATCAAAAGGACATGGAACTGTTGGAACAAGTACAGAGGAGTGACTCGAGGATGATCACGGGACTGGAGCACCTCCCATATGAAGATAGGAAGAGAAAGTTGGGGCTGTTCATCCTGGAGAATAGAAGGCTGCGTGGAGACCTCATAGCAGCCTTCCAGTGTCTGAAGAAGGCCTATAGGGATGCTGGGGAGGGACTCTTCATTAGGGAATGTAGTGATAGGACAAGGCGTAACGGGTTTAAACTTAAACAGGGAAGTTTGGATTAGATATGAGGAAGAAATTCTTTACTGTAAGGGTGGTGAGGCACTGGAATGGGTTGCCCGGGGAAGTTGTCAATGCTCCATCTCTGGTGGTGTTCAAGGTCGGGCTGGACAGAGCCTTGGGTGACATGGTTTAGTGTGAGGTGTCCCTGCCCATGGCAGGGGATTGGAACTAGATGATCTTAAGGTCCTTTCCAACCCTAACTATTCTATGATTCTAATGCAGTCTACTCATAACTTCACTGAATTTGTGGTCTTTATTATGTATTAGGGAGTTTAAACACACGTAGAGAGAGCAATAGCTGTTAGGGTAGGAATTTTCCATGCTCTTTATTTGTCCCCCTGCCTAAACTAATTAGGATCCTTTCTGAAAAGCAAAACACATTCCTCTTTACAAAAGATTCTCCTTCATTCAAACATACTCCTATAGTGTTGCTCCTGGACACTGGGGAGCAGGTAGTGTTTGTGCAACTGTGAAGGATAGAGGAGGAAGGAGAAGTACACTGGAACATGACAGAGAAGAAACACAAAAGCAGTCAAAACACTACAAGATTTAGTCAGCCCGGGGAGCAGAAGGGGAAGGAATACAAATGAGTTAGGTTGCTTTTAAACAAAGAGAAGGCCATGCTTAGGATGATTTGTACCATATCCCTATGCTATATGAGCAGAAATCAAAGAGAGACCATGAAAAGGTGGAAAAGATTGTGGCGATCCCTTCCATCCTGTCCCAGCAAGTATTATTCATGGGTGAATGAAGTTGACTTTCAATTACAAAGCATTACTTCAACTTGAAACAACTGCTCCCAATGAGGCAAAATTACAAAACTGTTTCTTCCAAGGATTAATTTAAAGGCATTTGTAATGGTCTGAAATGAACATGGCTGCAAAGGTAAAATCTTTAGCTCATAATTTTGCAAACTCAGAAAGAGAGGCATGGGTGGAGATCACAACCATCTCCATATTGGAGAGAAGAACAGAAAGGGAAGCCAGGAGATAGCCAGGAGAAACAGGCAAGGCTCTAATATGAATGAGTGCAACAGGTCCTACTCATTGTTTCAGCAAACACTATGGCTTAGAGAAGCTGATCCCAACAGTTAACAGCCAACAGTTTGTTTCTCAGGTATCTTTGCTTTTTACGTCCTATGTCCGTGCAAGTGGTCCATGGCTCAGCCATGCTTCAGACATCTTTTCCCACCCAGGATTCTAACACTGCACTTGCCAAACGCGTACAGACTTGTTGTACAGAAATCCAGGACTGGCACAGGCAGAACATTTTAGGTAAAATTCTCTTTAAACAAGAGCGATATAAACTCTTGCTCTTGCTGTGCTGAGAAGGTTTGACAACCCCACAGTTTTATTTGGACATAGATATTATTGAGAATGAAACAAGAGTTACTGTACCATTAGGAGAGAGCAGCTTCTTAAACTCAGGAGAACAAACACTAGGACTGAGGTTACAGCCCAGCTATTCCATAGCAGGAAAACTAACATAAAATTTAGTAATACAAAGAATGCTACATCAAGCTGGGCTAGCTTACATTACAGGATAAAATGGTGCACAGCTTAAGCATTTTTTCATGATCTCAGGATGACAAACTGATAAAGGAAGTAATTAGTAAAGACTGCTGAGCTGTGAGAAGCTCAAGGATTTGATCATAACGGATGCTTGGCATTTCTTGCAGTCATGCCAAATAGTGAAATGTATTTTGGGAATACATAAAAAATGAGAAAAAAATGGGATCTCTGAGCAGCAAGTAAAGGTTTAATATTGAAGATAATATGAGAAAAGACCCAAACTTTACACACATATTTGGCCACAGTTTTCAGCAAGAATAAAGATGCTGACCATGAGCAATGGGTACCAGCAGTCAAAGCCAGAACTCATGGACTGAGATTCACTTAATCTAATTTTAAGGAGTTGATAAATACATTGGAATTTCAGGCCTCTCCGTGCAACCAGACAGAAATGAATAAATACCTTGATGTTTTAAATTTACCTAGGCTGCTTTACAATCACATTCTAGGGTATGAGGAAATGCACCTGAGATCCACCTTATCAGAGGGAACCTACTGGAGTGGCACAGATGCCAGGTGACTCTGAAGAGTTTAATGGCTGAGGTGAGGGGAAGCTGCCTCTCTTCCATAACTGGATACCTAAAAACTAAAACTAAACCATTCTCACCTAGAAAACAAAATCCAGTCAACATAAACATAGCATAGGAAACCACAGTATGGTGGTACAAGGGTTCTGAATAACTGAATCCATTATGGAGTGCTTCCCAGGGATCAAAAAGTGTATTCTGGGTGAGGTTTGTAAGAGTCAAGCTAGTATAGAAGGGACTACTGAGTGCCCCCCACTGTGGAACAGCTGCACCCAGTTTAGGTCATCTGTACCTAGAAATATAAACTCCAAATGAAAATAAATGCTGAAGAATTCAACCAAACTTTCTAAGTTATAGGCTTAAGAGCCTAGAAAAATCCCTTCCACACTTACATCCTGTGGGCATGGGTCCTTAAGAACTACAAATAAGAGTACTTGGGCTAATGCAGATTCTTAGACTGTTTACCACTTTCTAGCAAGAAAAAACTTACCATAACCATAAACACTACTGCTGCACTTGAGTACTGCTTTACTTCATGCTCTAAACGGGCGCAGTACAAATCAAAATCTGCTTCCCAGGAACATGGATTTCCCTAAATACTCTTCTGGGAAAAGAAAAAAAAACTAGGAAGTACAGCAACATATATTAAACAGAACAATCTCAGGATTCAAATTATCAGAACTCACAATTCTCTTCCACCAGGAAGAGAGCGCTAAGTGAGCAGCATACAGGCAAGATTAAAAAAAGACCATCGGAAACATCACTTAGGAAGAAGCAGGCAAAGCAGCACTTTGTCATCGAGCTGTAAATCACGTCTGGCACACTCCCTAATTCTGGGCTCTTTCCTCACCCACCTTGACGGATGAGCCTTCCTCACCAGATGGAGAGGGAAGCTGTAGCTCCTCCCTTGGCAAGGCACCCAGGCCTCACTGGACTTCTGCAAGGATCCTGCAGATACCTTGTCTCGCTAAGATGGCTGCACTAGCTTAAACGAGTATCAGTCACACAAAATTAGGTCAGAACTAATGGTTAATAATAGTTTCAGGTGCTGCCTCCCAGGCCTACCATCTGACTATTGGGGCTTTCAAATTACATTACCCACCTCCACTCTTAATTTTCCCTTTCACTGTTGAAAAGACTCAAGTGAACAAGAAAATGACTTCCTATTCAGTGAAGGTGGTGAACGTAGCAGTAATTAAATGAGCTAGAAAAAGAACAGCTAAAATTGTAGTTCTTTCTCCTCACTCAATTCAGTTTAAAGGAATCTCAAGCGATACAGCAATAGGTAAAACATCCTCAGAACAATAGTCTATAAGTTGTTGGTATACCTTCCAGAGACACCAAATTCCATCTGTAGCATTCATGCTAATTTTAACAGAGATGGGAATTGAAGAAAACAGTTAAAAGGACACAGCTAGTGTGTGAAAAACCTGTTTGTGTAGCTTATAACCTCAAGATAGGAAAAAAACCCAAACAGATAAGCTAGAAGGTCTCCTGTGACAACCTAGTTTTCAAAGCATGCACTCTATCCCTGAGCTCGGGTATCAAGGCATTTGTCTTGACTGTCACTCAGCTGTCTGTTAAGACCCCTGACAACTTCCTACCTTCCTCTGCTGCTTCCCATCCATCAGCACAGATGATGCTTCACTTGTTCTCACTTTCTTATGCACTCTTTTGCACAGGGGTAGCTCCAAACTCCTTCCCAGTTTCACCTTGGCATCTCTTCTGCACTGCTTTCACCCAGGCAAGACCCACCCAGCCAGCTGAAATGAAGGGCTGAGGCAGCTCCCAGGTCCCTGCTCTACCAGACATCCCAAGCAGCCTCTCTCTTGACACTTTGCTCTTTCTCCCCTCGGCTCTGCTTTTCATTGTAATTTAACATCAACATCACAATCCTAGTTTCTGCCTTTCTGCCTCTGGCTCTTACCTCAATCTCTGCTCTTGCTCCTGTCCCAGTTAGCTCTCTGAGCTCCTCTCTTTGCATCAGTCTCTGTGAATACTACCATGATCAATCTGCCAGGCTTGCTGTTCAGAAGACATGATCAGTTCTGTCAAGATCTCCCCCTCTTGCAATCCAGACCTTCCAGATTCCTTGCATACCACACCGTGCTGCCCTCCTTTTGTGTTAAGAGTGAAGCTCTCCCCTGTTCAGCTCTCACACATCCATCTACAAAGCCAGCTTCCACTGCCCACTTCAAAAATCCCACCAGAGCCTTCGTATTTTCTTCGATCCTGCTGCTTCAAACTCACAGAAGCTTACCATACACATTTACAAAGCTCTGTCACTGTTAAGACTTCACAGCCCTTTTTCCAATTCCTGCTTTACTGAGGGACATAAGGTCACTTCTAAAACAGCCAAACCTCCAAAACTCTCCTGCATTTTCTCCAAAGGGCTATTTGACTTCATCTACCAGCTTGACCACACACAGAGAGAAAGAGGAGTATTGATATGACACTGCACCTAAATTAACATGGCTACACAGCTTTTAGATGGTCAGTGAAGACACAATGAACTACTTAGAACAGAGTAACATTCACAGAGACCAACTGAGCAGAGAGGCATCTCAGCTGAAGTTAGAGCCTTGGCCAGTAAGAAAGTTGTTCACAAAACAAGTATAACATACACAAACTATTTTTTTCTTTACATATCCATATTCCTGCCTTCCCCAAAGCCCTTATTGGAGAGGACGTACACATGCATTTCCCTCCTCCCTTTCTGAGGTAGCTAACTTTTGCTTAGGATATGGCACTGAAGAAACCACAACATGCTGCCACTCTAAGCCATCTTCTGAAACTGAAAATTTATGTTCAGCCTCTCTGCATCTCCCAACAGTCACTTTTCACTGCTGTAGTATTTAAAGGCCTACATTGTGGGGAGGAAAGAGGGCTTGAAACCAGTACAATGCAGTTAACTGATTTCAATTCATCAGAGTGTGTCCCACACTCTGAAGCCAAGCCCCTAACCATAAGCAGTCACCTCTGAGTTAGACATTTGTGTGGGAAAAACTGAAACCACATATCATTGCTGACTCGATGAGACAAAACCTACACCCAGAAGTTTTCATATACAATTGAAAAAAGTGACCTGTTTGATGACAAAACCCCTTCCACATGCTCTGTTACTGACTGACTGGTCTTCACTCTCAGTCTACACAAAGCATCTTGAAACTGCTTGAGTGCAAACACATTTGAAACTTTCAGGACAAATCACCATTCCCAAATAAAAATTGCTTTCCTTACTGAAAGCAGAAGATGCGAACAAACTTCCTATCTCAATTAATGGCAACAGTCACATAAGAATCAGCTTCATAAAACTTCAGGGAAAACTTCTGTTTAATGAGGATTTTAATGGGCTGTGCTGAAAAAAGGAGCATAATTCGCCCCCTTTGCACCCCTTGATGCATGGCAGTGCTCAACTCACTAGCACCAAAAAGCTGACTTAAAAACCTCAGAACTGGCAAAACCAGTTCCTGCCAACGGAGTTTACCCTGCATATCACAGCAGTATAAAAAAGCTATCTGCTTCCCAGCAGGAGCTGATAAAGCATTTTCGAAAGGCTGCTTCCTCTAAGCTGTGTTGCAGTGTGAGCAAGGCCTCATTTGGAGAGGCACCCCCAGGAAAAGGCACTCAATCCAGAGCTGTCCAATTCCTGATTCTCACCTTACTAGAGAGATTAAAAAAGAGTATTTCAACTTTCACCTCTCTGCTGCTTCACATCTCTCTACATATCCCCTTTACTTCCTTTCGTCCCTTGCTGGCAGCTGAGGATTACTGCTGAACTGGCATCTCCCTCTTCAGCTGGTTCACATGGCCATGACTGCCCGCTGGCAACCCGCAGTGCCATCCCTCACCGCTGTTTACAGACAGGAAAGACTGAGGTGTGTGACCCAGCTGGCCCCTATTAAAGATAATATTATCGCAGCTCCAATTGTTCCTGTCTACATCTGCTGGTGGGAGGAAATAATCGACATGTCTGAGCTGAACAGGGGATGTCAGCGAACCATGAATCAGAAAGCTGCCTGTGTCAGGAAACTTCGGCCATATGTTGCATTAATAAAGGATTTTTTTCCATACCTGCGCTAATAAACATCAACTTCCCATTATTTCTCCCTATTTGTTCCTATTCACACAGAAGCAAAAGGCAGGGTGTGGGGGAGGCAGTACAGGGAAAGGCAGAGACCTCAACACAAAACCAGAGGTAAACTTTTCTGTGCCTTGTACACAATTGCAGCCATAGACAGTGGCTAAAGTGCACAAGACCTATGCTGCAGTGAAAATACAACTGCTAGCAAACAGGAAGCTCTGCAGGATTCACATGCATGTCCTGAAGTGCTGAACTCTAAGCCAAGGCCTCAGAAAAACACACAGACTGAAAAACAACGGAGGTGTTCTCCGTACCAGCTTCCTACTGACCTACAGCAGGACCTACTGTGGGGACAGCTTGGCCCTGAGAGAGCCCTTTGTCACCAGTCTTCAAGGGTTTTTTATTCTACAGAGCACCATTTTTGAGGAAAAGTACTAGGATTATAACTGGTCGAGTTGCAACGTCTGAAATAAAATACAATAAACTATGCTCCAAGGCATCATACTCACCTTGAGAAGGCTTGGTTTCTGTCTCATTATTACCAGCACTACCTCGATTCAATAGACTGGATTCCTTCAAGCTGCAGTGCTTGCTGTATTCTCACATCTAGAAGTTCACCATCCAGAAGGTATTTTAAGCCTTTCCTCCACCATGCATTTTTATCATTAGCCCATTTTACATCCTAAAGCATTTGGCTGGCACAGGCCAGGTATTTCTGCTGTTTGGGTAAACATTAATGCTCTTTTTGAAAGTCCCCTTCCCACCTTTACACAGCCTTAAGCAAACATCCTACCAAGATGGAAAGATATGGAGACAGAAAGCTTTTAACCATATTTAGCATATTTATGGCAATGAGATATTTTCAGTTGTGCAATTTAAAAGAAGGAAAGTCATTTCAGTATTGATAGATCTTGAGTTTTGACATTCCATTTTTTCGCCTATTCCATTTTCTTCCTCCAGTTAATTCAGCTGTTCAAAGCTTTTCACATCCTTCAAGAAATATTTAAAATACACTGACTGAATATGCCCTTCCCAACACTGGCACTGAAATAACTTCCCTAATTAATGGCTAAGCTGGCCAAGAGACAATCCCAATTTCCTCACAAAATGGGTGACTATCTGCTAATCACACCTTTATCTAGGCCACGTCATTACTTATGGCTATGACTGCTAAATGGGGCCTGGTTAAAGTGAAGATGGGAGCATGTTCATCTTAACTGAGAGCTACTTGTGCAAACTCTTTGCCCACACAGTCCATGTCACTACCCCGGTACATGGGCTCTTCACGTATGTGAGTTACACCAGCGTGTGTGTGGGTAACCAGTCTTCCACAACAGTCCTGTTAAGTGCACTGCTATGCAGAGCAGTAAGAGAGGGACCATGGCTGAAGCCTTGTTTCATAATTGAAGGAAGTGAGTGCTGCAGACATGGGTTAAAGGTGGACAGAAAAACAGAGAAGCAATTTGATTTTGATGAGGATGTGTCTCCCCTGAAACAACTATTGAAAGCTGTATATAATAGTCTGGCTGAGCTGCTTCATCACATTCTCCTGAGTGCAACAATTTACACAAAACCAGTAAAATTTCTGAACCAGACAGCTTAACTAAAGACAAAAATAATCTCAGAAATTTGTATGCAAAACCGGACATTGTCCTCACAATTATTATGAAACCTCAAACATATGGAAAGAAAAATAGCCCAATGTGTATTATTCACAGGTTACTAAAGAGCTCATCGGGCTGGGCTTCCCTCTTTAATAAGGCCTGGTGCCTAAACAAAAACTCAACAGGGGGAGGGGAGAAATGGAAAGGCCCCAAATAAACTAGTGTTATTGAAACACTGCTAGATCCTAAATAAAACACAACAATACTGACCAAGTAGAGACAGAGAAGACCTGGCGTGTCTCCAGAACACAATAACCATTTGTCTTCTTTGCCAGAGGCAAGCAGCAGCTGGGGGTGCCACTCGGGGGGATAAAATAGCACCACACTACAGCTGAAGGATTACTCCCAGGAGCAGTGCAATGCTTAAGAATGAAAGATGACAAGTTAGATGAATGCCCTTTGAGAACCTTTTCAGAAAGGACTAAGTGTTCTTTAGGAGAAGCAGGAAAATTAAGGATGCAAAAAACTGCCAATATAGTTTTGCCAGATTCACTTGAGAGTGAAAATGAATCAACATGCAAAAGGAATCTGAATCAGCCTGAAATCCTGCAAGGAAACTCTGGGGGGCAGATCCCCAAACAAGGGAGTATAGAGCATTTGCTTAAGAGTGAACGGGAACCCTTTGAAACATTCCCCAAAGCTTGCAGGGTGATTATACATACTGCAAAGAGAACCTCTGAGTGGCAGAAAACATGTCAAGCATTTCATAACATAACAGGAGAAAGAAAGCAGAAAGCCAGCAAGTGGTTGATATTTATTTATTCTATAGTAATACCTGCTTTGAACGTTAATGTTTTAATACTACCTGTAAGCATACTCCATGGCAAAATCAACCTTTTGGGGAAAGGTATAAGACAGGAATCAAAATAAAAACACCCTTCACAATGCTATGTTTTCTGTAACATAACACACATATGTCCTTGCATTTCCTAACTGAGCTCACTCCCCATGTGGCTGCTTCAGTATGGAATACACTAAATGACAACAGAAGTGTAGGTGCCTCAGAAATAGACCCTTGTGGTAATACAATGAAACATGCAAAAAGGATCAGACCAGCAATACCGTAAGTTTTCCTGCTGAGAGGTGTCAGAGCTAAACTGGGAATGCCTTCTCAAGTGCAAATGGGAGGGAAGGGAGAAAAAGGAGAACAAACTTCTATTGTATGGCATTGAGCTCTACATAAAGTAAATTATAGCCCTTTCTAAAACACCATTAGGTCAATATATGATATCCTTGGTACTGACATGGAATGGAAACAATTTCTTTTCTGCACTTTTCAAGGCTGCCAGGAAAAAAAGCACTAACATGTTGGAAGGAACGTGGTGACCAGCAACAAAAAAAGGCAAAAGGGCTCAATTTCCACCAAGAACGCTAAACATGGCTAAGATATCCAAAGCAACATAAAGACTCGGGTTCCCAGGTCACAGCTAAATTTAGTCAGGTACCTAAATTTATTTAGGCACCTAAATTTCCAGGCTGTTAGTTTGAAACTCTTAGGTTACAACAAAACAAATGAGTTACCATAAGATAAAGTCTGTGGATTTACAGCTCATCAACAACACTAAGGTAGGTAGCAGTGGAGTAACCCTACTTTCAGCCAAGGAGAATGCACTACACAGTAAAAGAATATCAGCATCAGAAAGGTTCTATGCTAGAAGAGAGATAATGCTTAAGATGAGCAGCATACAAAATGGGTTAACTAGGACTGATGGGCTGAAAAGAAGGAAATGTATGAACTGATTTGGAGAAAGCCTTCCTGGCAGACAAATATGTTAGACCGTGGAGCGATCTCCCACAGGAACTGGTCAGAGCCCAGTTGGTTGGAGCTTTTCAAAGAAAAATTTACTCCAAACAATAGACAAAACATAAGAAACAATCCTGCACTTCAGGGAAACACAGCATAGGTATTTCCGCATCTACAGAGGCCCCCTCCCCAATTTAACCAACCAGAAAAGCTTTATGCAGGTCTGTTTATAACTGGGTCCTTTCTTTGCCACAGCAGCTTTGCTCCCAGAAAGGCATGACACCAACATCATGCAGGAAATCAGGTCTGGCCCCTCCTGTAAGGCAGCAGCAGCTCTGTGACAGCTTCAATCTCTGCACTGCCTGCTGTCAGCTATGGGCCACACCAGTCTGCAAGATGTGAAACTAAGACCAAGAAAAATTATCTACTGCATTTGAAAATGACTGACTTAATCCATCCTGTAGATATGGCAGACATTTGCCATGTCTTTAACTGTGGGAGGCTTGCAGGGTTAGTGTTCTGGGATATTAATGTACTGCTTAGTGTAGACATGTGTCACTCAAGCTTTAACTGGAGCTTTCCTAGTAAGTCTGCTGTGAGGTTTAACAAGCCCTTACAGAGCTCAGCTCTGTGGCATTCACTATGCAATAGGCAGTGGTATATCTGAAGACACTAATTATACAAAGAGACCTATCGTAGTTTAGAGTACAGCCATTAACTGTCCTGTAGCAATACAGGCCTGAGTAACCACTGGTTTATTAGCTGTGACCTATAGTACTTACAAAGAGACATACCAATGTAAATGTATTACTGCTGTGTGCTGTAATGCGCTCTGTGGTTCCAGGCACTTCCCTGTATCAACGACCAACAGCCAGGACTTCTTAAAGTCAGGTTCATTTCCTGAATGGACAGAAACCTCTCTCTTCACAGAGAAACTTAAAGATGTGACGTTTTAGTATCTGGCAAGTTCATAGTCTCTACAGAATGCGCACTTTGACACCAAACAGGCTACCAGGGCAGTTAGGAAACGCCCTACGCAAGCATAACTGATTTTATTTACTGTCTGATAAGTTTTCAGAAGGACCCTTGCCTCACCTAGCTAGGCAGCAAAGATTACAGGTCATGCACTTCCACAGCACATCCTGAGTCAGGTCTATCTCCATTGTGGGCATCTATATCTGATAAAGATGCTGTAAGAGATGAAGGTAGTTCATGCAAAGGATGCCCTCTCATATTTATTACTGCCATGAGTAACTGACAGTAAGACTTCACAGCTCATCATCCTTGCCCACTGAAATCTATTATCTTTATTCCTCTTCCTGCTTTTACAACCCAGGGTGACCCCCAGAAAGCACAGGCACTAGACTGCAGGCTACACTGGCAATGAGTACTCTCCCATGGGCAGGCTCAACTTTGGCTTTCCTGCTAACAATGACACTTCAATTTTAAAGATTTTATTGCATGTAGACACAAGCAAAATAGAAGAAGAGCTGACACATGCTTAAGTACCATTAAATTTATCAAGATAATATGCAGCAGAAATTGTTTCTACGATTAAAACCAGTAAAACATATGCACACATATAAGATACCTCAATCTTCTTTTTTTTTTCCCAATATAGCTGATCCTATAATATACAAGAAAATAAGAGAGCAGAATTATCCAGAAATTTTCAAAAAGTTACTAATGTTCATTTTGCATTCCCGTTATTTATACTTGTCACAGTTACTGGCATAGCAAGAAAATAGAAAGGCAGCGCTACCCCAGAGCAAAAATTAACCACTGCCTGTAGTACCCAGAGCAGGGGGCAGCATGTGAGAAGACCCCCAGGTACCTACAATTGCAGGAGCACATTCTTAAAACATACTGACTTGGCATGAAATATCACAAGAGCTGGGGCTGGAAAATCAACAGAACTCAAGGGAAGTAAAGGAGAAAACAGCTGGAACCATCAAGGCTGGTATGATGGAAAACCAGGGGCCTTCCTGCAGGAAGAGCAGCACTGGTGAAGCTGGGGCACAGCAATCTAGTTATGTCACCACCACAGCAGTGGGCTTTGTAATAGCCACCTAAATGTAACCAGTGGTGCTTGAAGGCAGAGGCAAGGGGAGAACAAAGTCCTCTTTCTGTTGCCCAGCACCTGCCAGGCCACACTGCACACAGCACCAGTAGTACAGGCTGCGTCTGCAGAATGAAGGAGAGCAATTCTGCAACAAGGATTTTTAAACAAAAAAAAACCCAAACCCCAGGTGACCATTAGCCCTACACATTCAGTTAGTTTTCCTCCCCACTAGATCCTCCTCTTTTTGTAGCCTCCCTCCTGGTTTTGTACCCCTTCTAGTCTCCTCTTTGTCCCATGGTCACTAACAAACCAGTGCCCATGATGCAGGAAATTTCTGTCTTTACCAAAGCAACTCATCAACAAGCAGTGATCTGGTAAATTGACTAGGGGAAACACATTCTCATTCTACAAAGGTCTGTGCCAAGCAAGAGAAGGTAAAATTCAAACTATGTAAGTAATTCTGTTGGGAAATCTGTTCACTGCCTTTCAGAGGATCTTAAAACCTCTTCAATCACTTAAAGCATCTTAGGTCCCTGATGAGGTTCAGACCAATACTGCTAATGGGCCAAATTAAGGCCCAGAAAAATTATTCAAAGTCTCCAATGTGGGAATGAAAACAGGTATTTTAACTGCTTGGAACACCCACCACAAACTGGCTTAAAACATGTGTGGCTAGGGTTTTGTTTTTGCTTCCTTTAGCCAGCTGTCTACCCAGGGAACAATAAAATCCACAGAGGAGCCAGCCAGCCTGACCCCTTCAGAAACCTCCCGCCTTACCGCACTGTGCAGAGGGACCAGCTTTCCCAGCCATACACTTCCCCCATCAGTTACTCACTTCTGATCCAGCAGGATGCAAGTCACTGGAAGAGGCACCTCCACTCTAAAACCTGAGCTTGCAGGCTAAGGAACTAAATCTTACAAGAGGCAACTTGCTAAATGCTTGACCTAACGTCTACCTGGTTAACCTGAACCATGATTATAGCAGCATGTTTGGGATCAATAGGCAAGAAGGGTAGAATAAGAGCTTACAGCACATTTTGCCTCCTCCTGCTGATAAAACTTCTCAATTCTTACTCTTCAAGATACAGAAATACAGACAGAGCCTGTCAACAAGAAAAAATGGAGATTCACCCTGCAGCAGAGACTAAGAATATATGCAGCAGAATTCAGCTGTTTTCTTCTCTGCTGAAAATAAACATCTCAAGTGCTTCAAGTAACTTTTAAGTATTAAAAATAGTTTATGAAAAATGGGTGTCTTTCAAGCTCTCTCCTTCTACGGAGAAGTTCCCAGCAAGCATGGTAAGAAACAACTAAGATCTAGCAGCAATTAATTTCCAGCCCACCCAATAAATTGCACTTTATCATTTTTATCTCAGATTGACACGGAACAGCTAGATGTAAGCCAACAACCTACCACACAAACATGACAGCGGCAAAGTAACAATTTATTGGACTTATTCTGGGCTCTGTGATTTGGTTGGATTTCACTTTAGGAACCAGCAGCAAGCGAATTATTTTTACCAGGGAATATGAAGTTTCTCTTCATCCTGCCCCTGTACGAGGGATGACCTTTGTTTTCTTGTAATAAAACTTCACTTTCCCAGTCTTTATGTTAGACATACCAAGCTTATGACATTAGTCTGCTATTTCAGAACCAGAAAGTTGCTCAGACTTTTGGAGAAAATGGGAAGTATCCTCAAAAACGTGTCTGGGACTGCTCTGTCTACATGGTAATTGAAAATGCAACGGGAGACAAGGCTGTGGCACATTCACACTCGTGTTAGCCTGATTCTACAAAAATGAGCAAAGGAAGACCCAGTGATATCTACTTTGGTCCAGAATAACAACATAACTACGTATAACTACGTCTCTTCAACAGATTGAGCAGTCCACATGGAAAAATGCCACTACTGCCACACGTAATGACTGACCCTGCACCCCACTTTCTGAGCTACACCACAGAAGAGGTCCCACAGCTCCTGCCCAGAGGCACCACCTCCAACCACAAGACACGCCAGACTGCAGAGAAGGTTTTTAACGGATCTTGGCACTGTAAAGCTAGTCTTGTTTACACGACTGGGCCAGTACCCTCTGACACAACCAAACTAAGCAAAACCCCGTATCAGCCACAGAGAGGTTGAGATGTTAAACTCAACCATGGAATGCGAACAGCTTTCAGGTCCTCCCTATTAATTTTCTTACACCCTGGTATAGACTCGCCAAACATCCTCCTGAAACCCCGCCTGCAAATAGATGCCAAGGCAAGAAGTCTCCCTGGGCTACTAGAGAAAGCAGTTTCTCACCCCCTCACCCCTTCAAAAAAGCATATTAAAATGCAGCAATATGCTGTTGCTTTTTTTCCTTTCTTTCCAGGGGCAGAGGTTCTGCAATTCACCACACTACTTGCTTGGCCTCTATATTTATGTCTGCTAAATTTGACCAGTTCCCACAGAACCAAAGTCCTCCACAGAATACCAAAAGTATCTCATCTTATGGGGGAAAACCTTTACTTAAAAAAAGGAAAGAAAAGTTTCATCCTGAAATTTGGATTAAATTTGTGTTACTTGACTCCTACCCCCCACAGAACTACCATGCATATGGAGTATGCATGTTCTTTTTGCATATCGTGGCATGTCGTTAACTGCAAAGGAAAAAGTGTAATCACTAAAATGTTAACAGAAATTTCTTATTCTGTGAAGCTACCAGGAAATAAAAGGTTAAAAGCCTGTAGGTTTAGCTCGCTTCTACTGCATTGTAAATATGTAGTAGATTTACAAATGTAATTTTTTTTTTTTAATAGAGCCACAAGAAACACAAATACCAGAATTGTGCTATTTTGTATAATTATGATAATCTCACAGAGACTGTAATACTCCTGATGACACACAGGCTGTTGGCATGTGGAATTCTGTATATTTTACTTTGAAGTTAGAAAAAGAGAAGTCTCTCCAAAGTGACAAAAAAAAAACCCTCAAAACTGACATTCCTATGAGTGTTCATTGAGGGAAGGACATCAACAGATTGGCTACAGCACAGAGACCTGAGAGGTTCTGCCTTCCTGTGCCCAGAACTAGAAGTCACCCATGCACATTTATATCATTAAGTAATAAAAGAGTTCTCAGCACAACCCAAACACAACAGTGCAACAGTAAAGATGGTCAGAAAACATGCTGGCATCAGAAAATGGAATTCATTTGGAACTTTTTCAGCTATGCTTTTGGGGGGTGGGGGGAAACAACAGACAGAATGGGACTCACACACACAAATCTTCTGCAGAGAGAGTTGCTGTGTTCATCTTTGCTCCAAGAGGAAAATGTGCTAGAGCAGTTGGCATTTTCCACAAGCATTAATAGCAGCTGCTCAGCACCTCTGAAAAGCAGGCTCATTACTTAGCAACTTACCCTCAGGTTTCACATACAAGAAGGACCAATATGGTCAACTGACATGTCCTACCACCTAAGCCACAGAACTTCCCCTCACCATGACCATTGTAACTGACAACCTATCAAAATACTTTTAAAAATAATAAAATCACTATTTAAAACAGTTTGAACTGTGAAGCTAATCTGATACCTAATAGTATCTTTTAATGATTACTTCCCCTCAACTACAGCTCCTCATTTCCATTGCAATGCTTGCAAATTTAATCTTCCAACTACACTTTCTGTGCTATAATAATAAAAATCACCTTCCAAAATCTGGAGAAACCCAGGAAAATTTAGTGCTGGCAGCATTAGTTCTGCTCCATTTTTATTTTCAGGACACTAGAGCCTGTCTCAGGCTGCAGTTCAGCATTCAGGAGCAGGCCAGCAGGCAGGACTCTAAGTGAGGTTGGTTAGGGGACACTACTCCATGTGTTCGAACATTCAGGTTCCACCTTCAGCTAGCAGCCAGCACCACAGCTTACAACCCAGGATGTGCTGCAGGCAACACAGGAGGTGCAAAGCTCTCTGCTGCCTGACTCTGCAGGAATCAAGGTGACAAGCAGCATAAGCTGGTATGCAGCTGCAAAGAGCAGAAGGGAGCCCAGCAGTTTACAGGGGACTGTCCCATCACTGCTGCCTAAACATAAGTCACCCACATACCATACTCGCATGGGTTAACCCCATGCCAGGTAGGTCTGTGGTCACATACAGGCAGAGACATGCACAATCTGCCTCTTTGCACAGGCAGAGCAGACCTAACCTAGCTTTGCTGGGGATGCTGCCTAGCCTCGCTGATGTGGCATGGGGCTCAAGAGGCTAGAAAGTCCCATGGAGAAAGAAAGCCAGTCCTCTGCCACACTAGCATAATTTTGCAACCTCAAAATGAAGAGCTGGCTCGCCTGCAGCCAACTTCAACTACAAGCACAGGACAGACCCCAAACATACGTCCTTCAGTACAGTCTGTACTGAACACCACAGCCCAGACATTTGTGAAGGAGACCAAAGGGCACAGAGCCAGTGTGAAGAGTGGTTTTAAGTTTGAAACTTGCTCTTCAAAAGCTCTGTCCTTCAGGCTTAACCTGCTTATGCTAACAGCAGAAACACTCAGCTCAAAAGGAAGTCCCATACGTACAGCTTAAACAAATGAACCAGTAGAACTCTATAAAGAGACAAAATACAAATCAATGACCAGCAAGTTATATGTATCTTTGACATAAATACATGCTTTTGGCATGGAGATCAAGAGACTTGAACTTCTGGAAGACATGCCATTACTCTGTTTTGATCATCTTATCTGAAAAGTACAACACACCGAAAGCATTATCTAATGTTTTTAGTGTTAGCCTTAATAAAACACATACACAAATACGATTTTAATGGTCTTCAGTTTTAGAATTAGCTTGTATGGAGTTTAACGCATTTATTCTTGGTCAAATGCACAGCTTTTGAAATAGGTGAAATGACAAACACAAGAGGCAAAGGATATTAGATTGGTATCCACTGCTTTGCACAGAAATCAGACAGAAAAATCAGCCATGATTGCCAAACAAGACCAAAATGACAGGAAACATTGTATGTGCTTTTAAATGCAAACAAGTGCAATGAGGCCACTTGACTGAAAGCTCTAGCCACAACTAATAGTTTCTCACTCCCATCAAATGTACGTTTTTCAAATCTCTAACTGCTGCAAGTATCTGCAGAAAGGACAGCACCACATAGGATAATCTTTCTATGCCACACACAGAACAAGACAATTAAGACAGTTTTGGTTTGACCCACCCCATCAGGTCAAACAAACAATGAGATAACCCTGCTCAAAACCGACTGTAGCTGTAAAGGCATAACCTTGCCCTTCCTCCTTATAGCTTGCTCCTCTCAGATAACCCATGACTTTGACAACACAGTGAAGTATGATTGTCAGCATCTGTAGAGTTACAAAGTAAGTGTGCAGCATGATAACCTTCATGTTAGTGAAGTATGCTACACTGAAAAATCTCTGCCCCTTGGTGTTAGAATACATTACAGACACAGTTTTGATTTCACAAATGGAGAGAGGTAATTCAAGACTGTTCTCCTGTTGAACTGTTCCAACCTACAGGTTTGTTGTATGGCAGGGTAAATTAGAGACTGAGGAAAAGACTTCAGGTCCTTATCCAAGTCAGTCCCCCTATTTTAGTACAAAATAACCTTGCTCATGCCCAGCACTGTATATTTATACCCTGCTTACTATAAAAGGGTATTTCTCATGCGATATTTTCTGAGAACAATTATAAAGCTCCTTGATTTGTCTTCCTTGAATACACCAGATTCTAAGGTCAGGAGACTGAGAATCTGAAGTGACTGCAGCAATACCAGCAACAAACTGAACTCACCTTTTCATAAAAGTTAGATTCATATCCAAACTCTTTGAAAACTCAGGTAACACTATAGCTAAATTCAAATCCTGCAGTTTGGTTTCTTCTTGAAAAGCTCAAGAAATGGTAGAATTTCTTCAGCCCACATCCCAGAATCAGAAAAAATGTTAAAATAAAGCATTACCTTTCAACACTCGACATTTCCCCCATCTACTAAGTTCCTCTCCAATCAGTAAGATCCATAAACATAGTATCAGCTCTGTTCCTGTCAAGTTACTGCTGCCTAACACATGCAGATTTGGGGCATTTCCCATTCTTTTACTGTCCATACCTCAGACCCCGAGAACAACTTTTAAAAGATAAAATGTTTTCTGCCTGCATTTGGCTTTCACCTCCATAAGTGAAAGCTAAGTCATTTAAGTCAAAGAAGTTATTAGTATCAGTATACACAAATAAATGCCCTGAAATATGCAGACGTTCAGACTTCAACTTACAATCCCTCTTGATCTCAAAAAACCCACAGCAACCTAAACAAGATTAAAAATCCTACCACTCTCAAGAAAAGAAAATTTGATTATTAGAAACAGCACTCTTACAGCATTAGCGGAGAGCTGTAGAGTTGGAATTCCAGTCCAGACCCCAGACCCCTCAAGGGAACTTTTACTCCTTAGCTAATACTTGGTGAGGTACTAATGAAGAAGATTTAACAGATTAAAGTGTGAGTTACTTTAATATCACTATTGTTCCTTCTGTTTTAAATACTCAAGAGATGCTCCATTACAACAGCTGTAAACATCTCATGAACATCTACAGAAGCAGAGAGCATTGTTCTATCAGGATGAATACAACCATGCAAGTGAAGACTGAAAAGCAAAGAAGTTTAGTCACATGCACAAACATGGAAGTGGGTTGCTTTCTTTTGCTCTAAATTTCTATTTAATTACTGTTTCTGGGTGTTTCCTCACTGGTTTATGGTTCATCTTACCAGCACGAGAATGTCACAGGCAGCCTCACTGTGCAATAGGCTGTTGCTAAGTGATCCTCTGCAAACATACAAAGATCTTGAGATAAATCATAAACAATCCTGATTGATTCAATAAATACAGTTGTAGCACATCAATCTTAAGAAAAGTTACGAGAAATCAAAATTCCAAGTCATCAGCAACTATGCTTGGCACTCCTATCTAGTGAAGTAAACTGTTAGCTCTTCTTTTAAACATTAACTTGATGGTATTACTACATCAAGACGTGGCTACAGACAGACCTATATGGGCGGTAACAAAGATGACCTTCAAGACAGCATTTCCACGAACAGATTATTTTTCACGCATGATGTCGTGGGTTCAGCACAGCATTTACATTTTGCAATTCCTTACACAAAGCAAAGATGACAGCATAGCATTACTTGAAAATCACTTCTGCTGTAGGCAGAGTTGAGCTGTACCTACTCCATGAGTGTCTTGGACAAAAGTTACAGAAAATGATCCTCAAAAACTGAATATTCCCATATTCGGCGCTAAGGAAAAGGTAAAAGCAAACAGATTTGTTGATTTGAAAAGGATGCAACAAAAGAGTCACAGAGCTGAGAGCTGTAAAAACACACAGCAGACCCCCTTCTGGCTGATAAGAAAGCACAGGATGCCTCACAGTGACCTCAGCTTACTCAGACTACCACAACTCCTGGGACATGACCATGGCTTAGCAGCTGCATGAGAAGAGCTTTCAAGTCCCAGGTGCTCAAGGGCAGTGGGCTGCCCATACCTGCTTTCTAGAATTGCCTTTGATTTGAGCTCAGTCCCTCCAACTGCTCTCTCACTGCAACTCTGCAACCACAGCGCTTCCAGCTGGTTGCCTGGGGTTTTGCTATGGCAGCCACTGAGTCAGGCACTCCCTCCTCCAGTGCTGTCTGGAGATGCCCTCCCTGCACCAAGAGCGTAGTAGAGCGGTTGACAGGGTAGGGACTTGGTAACCAAAGCCAGGAGTGTGACAACGCAGTCACGCTGAAAACATTTAAACCTCAGTGTCTAAGTCAGCACTTGATCATTTAAGAAAAAAGAACTCAACAATGCCCAAATTATAAAGATAGCTGGGAAAATTCATTTCCATTTGCTATCTAACTTCCCACTGAGCAAACTACCTACTGACCATTAGGGCGTGCTGCTATCCTCTTCCCTTCCTTGCGCCACACTGAAGTGGGACCTGCTCTGTGTTAATACAGAGGCAAACATTAAGCCTCTGAGCTGCTGTACAAAATACTGACTCTCCTAAATTAGTAAAAAGACATTACACCGACTGACCGCTCAAAGCCACTGCAAGACCTGGACCATACAGGATACACTGAACACACTCTGTCTCTAACAGCTGCATGCAAACCAAAGACCATCTCTGGCACAGAACTATAGTATCTATGCAGCACTCAGTGCTCACAGAGCCAGTGCAGCTCTTGTGCACATCCACTTCTACAGGCTCAGCTGAAAAGGTCCAGATTTTAAGAAGCAAAGGGGAACAAAACAAAAAAGTGATGCATCAATGAATCATAGAAGAAGGCTGAAGAAGCTCAGAAGAGACCCAGTGGCAAGTAACATCTAAGACAAGCAATCACAGCTTTTAACAAAAGCAAGCAGAGAACTTGAGCATTCAACACACCTGTTAGGCAAGACTGACGACTGGGGTATAGCTTCCTCATCCAGCAGAGACTGAACACAGTAAGGGCGGTGCACTTTACTGGCAGAAAAAGATCCTCTCCCCAGTGCAGGAGCATCACTATTAGAAACCCACCAGCAACTCTAACCTGCCCTTTTTGGCTCAGAGGTGGAAAACAGTAAGAAGCAGGGACTGGTGGCAGGGTCTGGCATCAGCAGGGAGCAAATGCTATCTGTATCTGCTTTTCAGTCACTTAGTTCACTGATAACCAGCCATTAAGGCCTTGAATGTTATGCAAGTTATTGCAGCAGGCTCATGAACATGTAACCTGCTTCGACTCCATTTAAAACTGCTTTGTACCCAGAAAGTTCTGTTTCTCCCTTTAAAGCCACTTAAGGATGTTATCACAAAGGAAGGGTATTACAAGATAAGCTCATCTAGGTCATAGGAAAGAACATTTTTCAAGCTAACACAATGTACAAATGATCTCTCTGCAATCAACATAAATTCTCTATAGACTGCAGTTAGCTTTTCCTCTAATCTTTGCCATCAGTAAGCCAAGGAACAATTTTAACAGTAACTATGCTGCTGAGGTTACAGAGCAGTGGAGTTGTGCAACAAAGCTTCTTGTACAAGAAAACAATTTCAGATGCACTTAGACCTTTGAGTAAAGGAAGCTCTTGGGTCCAATCAACAATTTACTACAAAAACAAAGCTAAAAAGCTTTCTTCAGTTTGCAAAGTCAGCCAAAAATTCCTCTGCAACAGTTGTTTTCCTTACATTTCAGCCTCTTTACAGCATTAGCTCAGACCCAATGGCATCTTTTCCATCCCATCGTCAGATGATTCTGTCAGAACACTGTAAATAACTTGTTTGCACTTTGGCAACATACCAGAAGAAATATATATTTTTTATAATAAGAAAAGGTTTTCACTAACTACTGGACATACATATAACACTCACATGAGGACACAATCTATGTGTAAGTTCACATGTATATAGCAACTGCAGACACAAACCCCCTTTTATTCAGGGAAGCATGTCAGATGTGAAATTAAATGACCCAACTGTAATTCACTGAAGAACCTCAGGTTGAAAAAATGATTAGTGAACTCAAGTAAGACACCCTGGATCCTAAAATAACAGAATAAGAATACTATAAGGTAAGTCCATTGCAAAAGTACGACAGAAGTGGTCAATGGTTTTGTATTATAGGTGTAGTTTCTGCTCTCCTGCTCATAGCCTCTGTCATCCTATTTTTCAAAGACAAAGGAGCACCACCCACAGTTTGACTAAGGTTTTTCATCATGACTGAAATGTCAGATATCTTAATGACTGGATGACAGCACTGCCTTAGGATCTTACAGGTCAACAAGCAAACTTCAAGCAAAACTACAAAGGAGAAGTTCTCATGACATGCTTTTACTCATCTATAACATGAGCAACAACTAATTCTTTTAAGTCCTTTACAAAAATAACCTAAACATAAGAACAGTTGAAGTAAAATGCACTACAGCAACACCATTTCAGTGACAAATCTATGCTGTACACTGAAGGTAGCCTTGTGTTTGCTTTGTTTTTACTGTGCAGTTGAGTCACAGAGAGTGGACCTACATAAGGAGCCTCCTAGGAACAAAACCACAGCACTGTACGGATGGGTGAGCAGGAAGGGAAGCAGCAGAGCAGAGACTGTGACTACCATGACTGAAACTGCCTCACAGCATGGCACGGAAAAAGCTCAGCAGCTTCTGTGGTTCCTCTGGCTCCGGGATTTATATAGATTCATTACTGACATAGCACACTGTCTTTTCAAATATACTAAGAGTATCATCCCCGGTATGAATCTGAGCAACACAGATGCATTCACATGAAGCTGCCAGAGGAGGGTTGTCCTCAGGCTCCGTCCCTATGGGAAGAAAGTTAACTCCAGCCCTCAATCTTCTTCTCTTTGCCAAAAGAGAGACTATTTCTACCATTTGCTAAGGGACTGCTTAGGGCAGATCATACCCTTGGGCATCCAATTACTGTTTCAATCCATTTATTAACTGTGGTTGGCCCACCCTTGCTCCTGGCACAGCCAGTAAAGAACCACACTAATCTCATCTAGGAGGCTGCAGCAACAGTCTCATTTTTGACAAGTCATGTGAAGAGGGATGAAAAAAATAAAAAATAAAATTAACATACCACAGCTCTCAAATTTTCTGTAAACTTGACCTTATGTTAAAGCAACACACATGTTACTTAAGGCACTGCTACCTCCCTTTGCAGAAACTACGCTTGTAACCACCTCAGTTTCTCCTGTCTCTCTCCTTTCTTCCTTGGACTGAAATCCTACATTCAACAATTCCCACCCTAAGCTATTAATTGCACTGCTTTTGATACCAGTGCAAAATTATGTTTAGCAGTAAATGTTCTCAAAAACTAAAGACAGCCATTAAAAATGAACTCAAAAAGGCCATGAGTGTTTTCCATCAATATGCTAAGACAGTATTAGAGATACTGCAAAGTAACAACCAAAGGCACAGAAAACATCTACA
The DNA here is from genome assembly GCA_025447955.1 of Psilopsiagon aurifrons. Lineage (NCBI taxonomy): Eukaryota > Metazoa > Chordata > Aves > Psittaciformes > Psittacidae > Psilopsiagon > Psilopsiagon aurifrons. Next base: position 35,588 of record JAOEHY010014285.1, read on the forward strand.
GCACGTGCAGAAATCCATTCTACCTGACCTGCCTGCCTTTAGACATACAGCCAAGAGGTCCACACTGTTGCCAAAGAAAAGAAAAAGCAAATCAATTGTGTTCACAAGACATGCAGAGTTAAAGTGAGTAATATACCTTCGAGCAAAAGACATCATTTTTAAAACAGTGTCCCTTGAAGAAAAAAAAAAGGGGGAGAGGGGAAATGATGTTCAGCTGTCCCCATTAAGTTGAAGTCATTCTGCTTTCTTCTGCTATAATTTTATGAAGGTAATCAGGTTCAGGAAAACATTTCCAGGTTTTGCTGTGTTTGAATGTGCCCTGTTTTATAGAAGGGAAGATGATGCACATGTGCTAAGACTTTTTCTAACTTAAGGCCAAAGATCAAACACAGGAAAACTTAATAAACTTTAGTACCTAACATCTTTAAGCACCAGGTTTTATTGGAACCCCATTCAATCTTGAGACATGAATACATTTATCTCCTTTAATTGTGAAGTGCCAGAAAAGCAAACAAGCATACAATGATCTCCAGATACAATTATCTCAAGTCACAGCTCAGATCAAAGGAATTAAGCAACTTTTGCAGAAGCTGGAGAAAGGAAGTCAGCGACACATGCTAAAAGACTTCCCCAGACTCCACTGATCTTCTGCAGAGTTATCCTGAAGTTCAGATCTACCAGCACCCTGGCTGAGGAAGGCAGGCATACAAATGGCCTCCTTTACTGTTCTGATGATATCCTCTCTATAAAGCTTTGGTTTGAAGCAAGCAAGTCTGAGCTATGACAGACATCAGAATCATTGCTCCCAAAGGAACACCACTGTCCCTTTGGAACAAAACTCCAGGACTGAAGACAAGGCTACAACTGCTGTCACAGGAATGAGTTTGCAGCTCTGCCTAAGCAGAGAATTGCATGATTTCACCTCCCAAAAGGATGAGGCAATTCATCCGGGAGAGGACACTTCAGTACTAGGGTCAGGCGTACAGCCACATGGGGCATGGCATTATATTAACTCCCTATCGTTCCTACTTCAAGAAAAAAACCTCAGGAAAGGTCAAAAGAGCTACATGCATATTTGTACTTCAACACAGACTTTGCTGTTTCAGCAAACTGCAAATGAGATAGGTTGGTTTAAAAATACAGCATTTCCTGAGACACGTCTCCAAACACACTCCATTTGCCCTGCTTTGATACCATGCCATAACACCTGCATTCAGTGAGACAAATAATCCTATTGTTTCATGCTGCCCGAAACTAAAGCTTGGTCTTTGCTGCCCCACAGGCACCACTGCAACAATCGTTGTTAATAAAATCAATATCTGATTGCAATTTTGTGTGAAGACTGAGACTGTGCTGCAAAATATTCTTAGCCAAAAGGAAGCAAATACAGTTTTAATCCCCACCGTTTCTGTTGGGGTCTTATTTTTATCCATACTGTTTCTTGAGGAGGGATTTATGAAGCTTTGCGGTTCACAGAACTATCTGGGAAGACACTTGCACCCTGATGACTAGAAGAATATTGTACAACAGCAATCTTCAGAAATTACCAGCCCCTATTAAAAGTCCTGTTTTCCTTCACACACTCATCTTACTCTACATCTCCTCAATTCAGGTATCTCAAGGCAACTTAAATGGCATTCTACTAGATGGAATATTACCTTCATTAGGAAACAGAGGCAGAATTTCGTAAGGGAGGTGCCCAAAGAACCTTGAGTAAGTGACAAAGAGGGCAATTCCCCTCTGCCTTCTCAGCCCCATTACAGTCACCAAAATCTGTGGCAGAGGTCCCGCAGAAACTGGATTTCCACCCAGGACATCCCAGCTCCCAGCCTTTAGCACTGTTAGGAATCACTGCCTCATCACTACATACCAAGGAGTCAGAAGAAGACAAAGAGGCTGGGCAGAGCCATGGGCCAAAGCAGTACAAGCTCAAGCCTGACAGCCATTCATTACACATTATTTACAGATTTCTAAGTCTTAGTAATATTTTCACTCACCCAGGTGACTTCTGTAAGTGACTGTGGAGCCTACACCTCTCCTAGGCCACTGGGATTCAGTGTCAAAAGCAAGCAGTCAAACCACTCAGTAAGAGACACTCTCTGAGCCACAAAAATTTCTTCGTAGTTCTCTCATTCACGCATCAAGAGTGAAAATAGATCAGATCTAAATGCATTTCAATTTGCTTGCCTTACTCTGTCTAATTTTTAAGAATAGTGTTTATCTATTTAATCTGCTTAATCCACATGGTGGAAATGTTCTGTAGTCTTCTCTTCCTTCCCTGGCCCAACAGATGTGTATTATTCTTCCCCACTGGACCAGAAAGGGCCACACTGTACCCAACTGACCCATCTGCCGATGCAATATATAGAAGCATGCCAAAACCATCTCTCCCTGCACTGGAACAGTGCTTCATTCCTGCTGGGTAATGCTGCCTCTTAAGCCCCAAGAAGGTCTCACATAGAGGGATCCTCCCTACTGAGAAGAACAAGAGACAGGACACTGCCTGGGATTTGCTCTTCCATGGTCCTGCTATTTCTGCATTTGAAACCGAGATTATGATACTTTTCTGGAAGACCCCACTTAGCAAGTGCCCTTAGCAAGTCTGTGCAGCACTGACACTAAAAGGTATTAGGATCTTCGGAAGATTTTAACCTTCAAGCATGTGCTAAGTACCAACACAATCCAGACTGGGGAGTAGGTTGGAGGGCTGCTGTAGCATCGTTTCCAAAAACGCAAAGGCAAAGCAGACTGCCATTCTTAGAAGAACATGCATTTTGCTGATGGCCTGGCATGCATGTAAAAATAAACTTTCTTCTCCCTGTACTAAAGAGCCAACTCCCCAACATCTCAACAACCGTGCTTGCTTTGGAGGCTTTCCAGTCACATCTTTCTGTATACGCTATCAGATATATATTTTATAAGCTCCATTTCTCGGCTAGAACACTGCTGTCCCAAGCTTATTCCATTAATACTTCATGTGAAAATAAACCTCTCCACATTTCAAGAAAACAACATTTCCCTGGCAATGATTACTGGAAACTGTTGTCACCAGTATTTTACTTTGATTGAAGAATTAAAAAAGGGAGGAGGTGACCCTCGATTCTCCTTCACAGGTTTCACTAAACCCCATAGCTCAAAGGACAGTTTTCTACTCCAAAGTAAAAGATTTCACTATCTCAATACCCTGAGAAG
>JAOEHY010014285.1:38805-49122 GCA_025447955.1 Psilopsiagon aurifrons
AACAGCAGCTGACACCATTGTAACTACTACGATCAGCTGTTCCACATCGGAAAACATGTTGTCCTCCATATCCCACTGCTATTAAAAAATGTGCAGCCTGAAATACGATGACTAATCCCACTTTTATAGCCAACTGACTAGAACATCTTTCTAATAGAAAAGAACATTAGTTTTAATTCGAACCAAAAATACCCACCAGAAATGGGGAATTTTAAAACTAGCAAAAATGGGAACAAGAGCTCTAGAAAAGGTTGGGTGTGGAGGTGTTAGAAATGGCTTTGAAGTCACGAGAAATACGAAGACTCCAAACCGTCACACAAAGACCAAACTGGCAATCTGTCAGAAGCCAAAGGGCTGCAGTTAATTATTCTGGATTTGCATAGCTTGTGAAACAAAAATAAATGCATGTCCCCATCAGAGGTACTTGTGATGATTTCCACTTCACTGCACATGTTTTTAATCTTACATTCTTCTAACTAAGCCAAACAGATTTTTCCTGAAAAACAAGGTAGATGGAGATGTTCTCCCTTTCCCCTGCCAGCATACAAAGTCATAAGAAACTGGATACTTTACTGGGTAAAGACAAATTGACAATTTTCACTTCTAAATTTGGCTCTACACTGATTTGGGGAATGAAAGGGTAAGATTGAACAAAACCAAGCTGTTATTAAAAAAGATCAGAAACAGCTTTACCTTTCAGAAACTACCCAAAGCCCCTCTTTGCTAGAGTCCATGATAAGAAATAGGGTCTTTTTTCATAGTAAATACCTCATCAGACAACCACTGCGTAACTTCAGAGGCAGCCTTTCCCTTGAAACAGTGATGAAAGAAATTATAAAGAAATACTTCATCTTAAGCATTTACTGGCAAGTCACCCCAATGCCAGTGCAAAAGCTGCTCCACCTCATCCTCCATCTATGCAGTAACTGCCCACAGACCATGGCAGATGAGCTTTGGTCATGTTTGTCACCTGTTCAGTGCATCTCCAGCTCTCCTCTGGCCACCAGATGAAGCTGCTCCAGCTGAGCAGGTAGCTGTGAAGGGAAGAGCTGGCAAGAAAGGCGGGGTATGTAACTGCCACAGGAATGGCAGGAGCAGAATACTTTAAGGATTTAAGAATACAAGAATATATTAAATGCAGCCTTTAGATTAAATGCAGCTGAATTGGTGCTTTTTGCTGGAAGAAAGAGAGCAACACCAGGTCTGCTGAACACCTTCAATTGCTCTTCCCCTTCTTTCATGTCCCACACAATAGCACAGGGAAGTCCTGACCCCCTCTGAGACAGCTGCAGCTTGTGCTCCTGCCACCCAGGTTTGCCAGCACAGCTCCTGACAGTGCTGGGGCTGGCATTGCTGCAGGTTCCCTACAGGAGCCAGGGCTCATCCTTCAGCCTGCCCTCTTGCAAAATTGGAACAAGAGTGCTTCCTTACCTCATGGGGCACAAAGAAAAAGCACCCTGATATTGGGGTGATGCCTGCTTTAAAAAAATGAAGCAAATGAACTGCCACAAGGTAAGAGATGTAGTACAGTATTCTGCTAAGAACCTGTATTTAAAAGCCAGGAAGATATTAGGGTTTTTTTTCCTTGCAATGTAAGACTGGTTTTTAGCTGCCCCATTGACTTGGATTTAAGCTGCAGAAAGCAAATCTAGGTCCGAAACACTGCCAGATCTTAAAGATGCTGCTACTGAAGAGTTCTGACGCTGCCCACTGGAAAAACAGAAATGAGCTAACCCATTCATGCTTCCAAATGTTTGTGTTCAGACTCATACTGCCTTTGGAAAGTTCATAACCTTGAAAGCTTTTTATTTAGTTTACCTACTGTACTATCTTTGAAGCCAGATAGCTTGATGGATGTTACTCAATTGTACTATATAATGTCACACATTTCAGCTCCTGTGCATTGAGTTCACAGTGAGTTCTCATTATGTTAGAATTCAATCAGTATTTGTCAAAAAAAAACAACCCAAAAGCAACCAAAACCAATTATTTATCACCGCACAAGTTGAGAGGTTCTTTGTTTGGTTTCAATGTGATGCTTGAATAATGTCTTACTGCTGGATAAAGGAGCATGCCTGCTTAGCATCCCACTGCCGGTCCTATTCTTCCATTATTCCTCTTTGGAGAATGTGTATGTTTCCCCACGCAAGAAAAATAGAAAGCTGGAACCACTTTTGCTGCTGGAACAGAAAGCCTGAGACAAGACAAAACACAGAACTTGAACACAAGTCACAGAATGTTAATTGCTGTCTAGCAGCAGCACACTGATAATCTGTACAGCACAACTGGCCTTAAGAACGCAAAATAAGAGGATTTAATCAGTCTAGGTAAAGAAAAATAATTCCTCCCTGCAGGAAGGAAACAGAAGTCACACAAGTGCTTATTTGAAGACTTCCCTCTAGTAGGAGCAAATTCCTTCCTCCTCCTATGAAACATCTTTGGAAAAGAATAATCTGGAGTCTGTTCACAGAAGCCAGCACATGCCAGACCATTGTGCTTTGGTATCTGGAAGCCAGTAACTGAACCTTAGCTTTTGACTCTGTACTGAAAGCACAATTACATTCAGAAAAACTTTACATTTATGTAAAGAAGAAAACAGATTAAAACGTGTGTGTTTTTGTGTTTTGAGTTATTTGTCTATTGTCAGGTGTAAGAGCTGGTTTCTCTTGAACAGGATGGGCTCTTTAAAGGAGGAGGAGAAACAAATCAAAGAAATGCAGCTGCTTAACACAGGAAAATGATATTCCCTGTCAAATAAACTTCATCCAGCAGATCAACAACAAGACATCCTCCATATAGAAGAAGGGCTAGTGGGATGGATCATGTGAAGTGACTCAAGCTAAGCTTTCTAGTAATGCGGGAGGAAGAAAGGGCCCATTTCTGACACATCCCCTAATAGATACTAGTATGTGCATCAGGATACACAAAGCAAATGATAGGTGAGGAATGATCGCACACAGCCAGCCATCCTGCAGCAGGCATCAGTGTTTTGAGGTGTGCCTCTGGGGCACAAATTCCCGGTATAGGTTAGTCTAACATCTCAACTACGCAGTAAAATTTGAGACCAGGAACTACTTTTACACCAAGTCCTATCTAGTTCTGTTCAAATGTTTCCCAAAATGCTCTTCCAATAAAGAAATCTCTTCCAATCCATTTCTGTCAATCTGATGGCTAGCCATTAAGCTACACAAACATCAGAAAACTAACACGTAACCCATAGAAGGACAGAAATTTAATCTACAAAATAAAATGGAATTTGCCCCCTTCTCAGCTGATTGGTGCATCATTGAATTCATCTCATACAAGCGCCTTGCTACTTAAACGTGCAGGCATGATGCACATAATAAATGCAGACATCGGAGTGTAATACACTGGGGTATTATTAAAACGACAGTGTCCCCTAGACAGCGACACAAATACAGACTAGCTCTCTTCCTGCGCTGCTTCTGAAGCTGTCCTTCACAAATGCTGGTTTGTATTTATTAATATGGAGATGCAATTACCGCAACTCATGAAAGAAGCTGCTGCACAGGCCTGAGCAAAAGGAGGTACAAATAAGGAAGATGATGTTGCAGTGGTGAAAGGTTAAATGCAGCCAGGAAAGGACATGCCCTTTTTCCTTGTAATACCATGCAGCTCTCAGACAACCACAAATACCTGAAAGACATATTATCCAGTTTACCTAGTGATGGGATGTTTTAAAGGCTTTTCTGATTGTGGATTCTTTAACATGACCTGATTTTTCTACTTTTCTTTAAAGTGCTTTTCTCCTACTCCCTGCTGGTATTGAGAAGCATCTTTCACATGAGCTCAAGGGCAGCCTCAACTATTAATGGTAACACCCCATTTTTCTCCTCTCTCCTCTGTCCTCTCTATTCAGGCAGTTTCATTTCTGCTATTGAGACATGAGAAAACAAGTATGGAGAATACACTGACCACTTTAGAGTTGAAACAATCACTAGATAAGCATAAGCTAGAGTGAAACCTATGACACACAGCTTTTCTAAGTACACAGAATAAGCCAGAAGGAAAGAGCATGTTTCCCCTTTGAACTTTAAGGGCTAGAGCGCTCTATGTTACAGCTGCCCTTGTAAACCTTTTCCAAGTTGCCATCATCCTTTAATTAACATCTTGCCTGAAATATAACCATTCAGACCTGGGAAAGAACAAATGTAGCCAACACCTGAACTTATCTGTAGATAGGCTACAACTCAAAGGCACTTTAGTATCATTTCCCTTCTCACTGTGTTACAAGAGCATTCCTTCTGCCATAGTTTTATTCAAAGGCCAGCTCCTGTTTCTGTTAAGCCTGACTGTCCATGCATGCAATAAACACTAAGCAACATCACCTAATCGACTATCATATCTTATTAATCACCAGACACAAGAAAAGTCTAACTGCACTCCCACTTTAACCAGGTCACTTGTTGAAACTAGATGGGCTCAACACACAAAAGGGGGATCCTCTTTTTCCAAAAACAGTACCCGAAGCAGTGAATTGAATGGAAAAGAAAGAAAAAAATAATTGAGCCCTGGTCATGCTGACATCTAATTGACTGCATTTTAAACCAGTAAACATTCTTTACAAGAAAATGGGAGGAGTGGGGCAGGGGAGGATAAAACATGTTTTTTACTCACCTGTACTACTTCTACTCCTCTTTTCCTGGAAAAGAAGAAAAAGAAAGGAATGGTTAATGTTGGAAACATAGGGAAAATGTAAAACCAATCACTAATGGAAAAGGGTTGCTTCATATTAGAATGCAAACAATAAAATTTGCACTAATGAACCTGATTCAAATTCAGGAAAGCACTCGTTCAATTCCATTCCCTGCCTAGGAAGCACTACGGCAGCTTCTGAATCATGGCCTCTGACGTGACTCAAGATGCATACTAAGCAGCTGCACCACTGGGACTGATACAGCTGCCAGGTGAGCAGAGTTAGCAGGAGGTGATGTTATGGAGGGAGCATCTCAATTTTAGTCACTTCTACTTTGCTCTTCATTTCTCATCTGACCTCAGAGTGTGTGAATCGCATCACAGCACATTCCACATGCTTGATAGTTTATTTGATTTTGATGCAAAGATACATGTATAAATGTCAGGGAGAGTGAAAACAGCACCTTAAAGCCATTTATCATCTTATTTAGAGTCTTGTTCTACCCCTGACATCTTGGTATGCAGAACGCTTCCCAGAGCTACACACACAGAGTGACTTGCATCAGTTGTTCTCTGTTTGTTGCCCTTGCCAAGAAACTTCTAAGCTGCCCCATGGCTTATCTTCCATCACAAGCACAAAGATACCCAGGCTGGTTCCAGGAATCAGCTCTGCAAACCAAGCGGGGAAAGGGACAAAGAAAGAGTACAGGCACAGGCCAGGTCTAAAACAGAGAGACTGCCCTGCAGATGGAGCACCCTGCCCAGATGTGCCATCCCGCTGCAACTCCGTTGCAGATATACCCCCACAGATCCATTGCTCAGACAGATGATCCATTCTGGAAGCAGTACCTCAGAACCACAATTATTTAAAACTCCAGCTGGTGATTGGTACTGCACTGTGTCAGATGGACCTAACTAATGCTGACCTCAGCAGAGGCAACAACCCTTACATCATGTAGCTATGACCAGAAAAAAGCTAATAAATTACAGAAGCAGCCACGAAGCAAACACAAACAGCTTCAATCTCATAAAGGGAGTATGTTCCGTTGTCTCAGTCTGAGCAAGCATCAACCTACTGGCTAGGACAGGACTCTATGTGCATCAGCCACCAGTACTAGGGTTTGCTTTGGGCAGAAATGGACACACACCCAGGTATGTGACCAGGGAGACAGACACAGTGTAGAGTGATACCCTGCTCCTGATGGTGGGCAGTGTAGATGTGGGGACACCAGAATGTGCAATGCCCCATAGTTTATACATGACTTTGGACTTCAAGGACTTGTAATCAGGCTGGCTCCTGCTGGAGCACCGTTCAAACACCTGGGGTATGTCAGAAAGGCCCAAGCCTCTGAATATTGCTTTGGCCATCAGGGAACAGTTCTAGTGATCCTGAAACATCAGGAATAAGAGACTGGAGAGGCCTACTAATTATAGACCAAAATGTTGAGAATTGCAATTGCTAGAGCCAATTTAGGTAGATCTGTAGAGATGTGTGTCTACCAGTATGAGAACTGAGATTCAGGTACAGGCAGCCAGACAATGCCCAATCACTGCACTTGACAAGTTATCAAGCAAAACAAACTATTTCTGCTCTAGTCTTAAGAGCAGGACTGAATCCCTGGCACAAAGCCCAGCTATCCTTGCCCTGCACTACCCTCCCAGTATACGCAGGCTATTTAAATATGTTAGAACCTTCTCACTTTGAGGACACAGGAAATTTAACATAAAAATCAAAAGCCTCAGCAAGCACAAGACAGAAGTCTCTCTTCTTCATCCCCACTACACCCATATATGAAAATCAAAGACCCTTTTGGGGCAAGGTCATGGATCAGGACTGCCTAACTCTGCCCTCAATGCTTTTCTATCTAAGAGTGTCTGTGTTGTTGTCCATAGTTGCAACTGCTATACACTGCTGAATACACAATGGGTCCTCCAGTTTTCCACCCAATACAGTAAGTCTTTCTTTTGAGAGCCCATTACAAAGACGCCCAAAGGGACCCACAATCAATCAGCATCTATGACACAAATTGCTCCCTTCTTCCACTTCACCATTCTGGAGTTTCTCTGGCCTAGAAGCAGCATGCAACACACAGCCACAACAGAGAGCTTGTGGTTGTTCAGCAAGAAAATTAAAAAGCTAATGAAACCAAGCACCTCTTGCAGAGAATTTCAAAACCCTCTTGCAGATAACAGTAGCCTGTAAGTGGTAGGTGATTAATATACTGCCATTACAGTGTGGGAAGCATTGATACAGCTGAGGCTGGCAAGAGGAATTCCAACTGTGTTTTGAGAAGAAACTATGAATCTCACAGAGAAAGAGTTAATAGGCAAATTGTTGAAAACATGATTTTGATACAGCTATGCAAGACAAATAAGAAGTATTAGGTGAGGAAAGCTTATTTTTGTAGATGAGGGCAGCAGCCTGCTCAGAAGCACTCAAAGTATTGTAAGCTAAAACTTAAAATAACCAAACCAGCTACATTTTTGCTATGTTTGCCCTGGAATAAACAGAAAAACTCAAAACTGCCATTGAAATACACTAGGCTTCAGACAGGACTGCTCCAGAGCCACTGGAAGAATAAAAGCTGATGGCAAAAGCTGCATTTCTTGCTGTGACTGCATACACACTAAATAAGCTTCATTCTATTTTGAAGAAGAAAAATCCTGGCAAGCTGGTTGGGAAAGAGTCAGTCCAAAGGTCTTCTATAATTTCCCCCAAATGAACTTTGCAAATTTACTGAAACTTATGGCAATCGGCTGTAGCGCTGCAGGACAAGGAAGAAGTCAGAGCAGCACACAATCAGGGCGAGAAGGGGTGCCTGCCGCTGGCAGGATATCACACATGCTTCATGGGAAGGAGGAAGCAAATACTAAGGTTGGCTTGGTGCAGTGGGTCTTCCCTTTTTTTCAGAACAGAAGAGGGGGGGTGCTCCCCTTTGGTTACCTGAAGCATGAGATCCTTTTATACTTAAGCTCAGGGGATGAGAAAGCATAGAAGCATATGTATTTTGAGGGTTAGTTAATTTAGGGAAAAAATCTCTACCAAAAAAGCATTAAAAAAAAAAAATAATCTTTAAAGACAACAGGTATCCAAACAAGCTGGATGTCAAGCAGCCACATACCTCAGTTCTAGCATTAGCTAACTCTCTGCCTCAAAGATTTCCCAAGCCAGTTTACTCCAGGCTTTTCAGCCAGGCAGGCCACAGCTGCAGGCTCAGGACAGCAAGACATCCCTTATGCAACCAAGCACGCAACACCATCTGACCACACCAACTGCCTCACATCACACATGAAAGGGCTTAGGGACAGGCAAGGAAAGAAAGCTGATCCTACACACAAAAAACTATAGGGCCCTCAAAACCCAAGCAAACAGAGAGAATGAAGCATGCTGTGGGCAACAAGCAATTCCCCAGCAAGGGGCTGTCTGTGCAGAACACCCAATGGAGACGAGGTGGTTGCTGAATTAACTGCTCTGAGAATCTGACAGAGACATGGATCATCCATTACTTATTCCTATGGTGCTTAAGACATCCTACAACCTTGGTGCATGTCCTTTTGGCTGTTTCTTTTGCAGAGATATGCTAGCTATATAGCTATGATAGCTATGCTGATACATGCACCACAGATGCACTTAACATACACAAGATACTACAACAAAGTCCCCTCACCAATGCAAAACACAGATGCTTGCATGGGTACAGGACTGTAGCTCAGACAGTCAGCAGTGAACTGCACATTCTGTAGACAAGCCAGCTAAGAACAATTAAGTGAGGGATACAAGAATACATCCAGGAGAGATAGAATGTTTCCTGAGGTATTAATGCCTAAGTCAAAGGTGCTGTTCCCCTGGGGAGGAGAGGGGAGAAGAGGGCTATTTCACCTAGAGTACTGACCACTACTCTTGTCCCTTTTCATGGTGTTGCCTATGACCCTTCTTTCTTCCCATGTAGCTTGAAATTGAGCCACAGCCTACCAGAAGAAGGGCTCACATTGCCAGCTGTCCTGCCTGCCTCCTGATATTGGCAGGGGGCTATACAAAACCCACAGCAAGTCTCTATTTCTGAAAGGAAAAGAAACATCATTATGAGCTGTTTTTCCCTTCTCCCTCCAAAGGAGCAGCCGAACTGGGTCAAAGAGACTGCATCTGTCCACTTTCGTTGAACAGATGTTGGAAAAAATGGTCACTTTCAAACTATATTCACAGAGGTCACTATTTTTAAAATACATTTCATTCCAAAGATCATCTAGACAGGGATCTGGTATTCCAATCATCAGCTTAGGGCAGGGAAAACAAAAAAACATCAGCAAATGTTAGAAAACATTTGGGAGAAAAGGGGAAATAGTGCCTGGGTGTGATAAAACTAAACACCGAACTTCCTGCAAAGTTTCAATCTCTTCAACTGGCTTAGTATGCCTAAAGCTATGGAAACCCATTCAGGTGCAGCATAAATTACTGACGGGTGCATTGCGTGTTCCCTTCCTTCAGCACACAGCTCTGCTGAATCACACACTGCAACACTTAAAGGAAAGCCAGAAGCATTTAAGTAACTAATGCATTAGCCTGCAATACCAATTAAAACCCAGAAATTTGTTATGACTTACTAGTTCTATACCTGAAACCAGTGAACAACTCTACTGGATAATACAAGCCTCACCATATGCAGCAGCAATTAAAATAATTAACAAGCAAGCTGACTTCATGTTTAAGTTAGAATGATGTATGAATTTAGAGAAGAATTCAATACCAAATTGCCAAAGATACATTCATTAATGTTTTGGAGCTGATGTTTTTCCACAGCCTTAAACTATGTATAATTGGCTTTTGGGACTGGGTTTGTTGGGTTGCTTTATAACATCTAAAGTAAACAATTTGATTCCCCACAGCATCTAGGACATTATAGAGAATGATAGTTAAAAGAGAAAACAACAATCAGGTCATAAATCATAGCCATGGTTAAATTAAGTAACATTTTTGCTATCTGGTCTGAGTGACAGATTGAAAAATGCCAAGCTGAATTTACAATTCCAAAAGTAAAAAGCAATCTTTGTACCTGTTTTAATAGCCTACAAAGTTATTAGTGCACACAGTGAACTACATTTGTTCAGATAGGAGGATTTTTCACCTCCAAAATTTTCCACATAAAAAAGTGGCAAATAATAACAATGTACTGCTCTGATATAAAATATAAAAACGCTTTCCCAGAAAACCAATACACCAGTAAGGGGAGTTGTATAAATATTACTGCATCAGAGCAAAAACCTGCAGCTGCTAAGACTTTGCACCACACTGAAATCACCAGACACAGAGAAAGGCATCAGGCAAGCAAAACCGAAGCAAGGCATGAGAACCAGCCAGTACTGGCCATCTGCAGCCTTGCAGACAGGCTGTTTCTCCTCCTAGCACGAAGGCAAGATCAGCTCATTCGCCTTAGTATTTCCATCAGCAGAATACCCTGCATTTCTGTTATTAAATATGAGTGGGGATCTCTGCTTTTACAGCTCTTCACCACTGATGGACTCCACCTTATTGTCTGTGAGGGAAGAAATCAAGCAGCAACCCCAACACAGGAGTGCTCAGTGTCTGGGGGCCCCAGCTCCCAGCTGCAGCCATCAGTATACATAGAAGTTAACCAAGGGCATCTGCAATGATGAAATCCATCC
>JAOEHY010014286.1:0-10926 GCA_025447955.1 Psilopsiagon aurifrons
CCCCTTCAGATATTGGAAGGCTGCTATGAGGTCTCCACACAGCCTTCTCTTCTCCAGGCTGAACAGCCCCAACTTTCAGAGTATCTACTGTAATTCAAACAGCTTCATGGACTTGGAATGTTGAGGGAAAAATAATGGATGTATTTAAATATCGCAATTGTCCCTATGGTGTTTTGCGAGAAAAGGAATGCCCTGTGTCTTTTAAAGATGTTTTTCTATGAGGCATTTACATTGAAATGTGTTTCTTGAATAGTGTTTTGGTTTTTGTTGGTTTTGGTTTTTTGTTTTTTTTTTTTATAGTCTAATTCCGGTCCCCGTGTATATGTAAGTGTCCCTATTCAAGTAAATGGGAAAGCAACCATAATTCAGCCACCACAGATCACAGTTCTCTTCCCCAGTGTTACTGCTGGGGACTGAATATGCTACTGCTATTTAAAAAGCTGTTAATTAAAAACCAGGGTCTTATTCAAGAATTATTTTCTTCTACACAATGTCACTCATCAAATGGCAAATGAAAGAATATTTAGTCTGTTTATTCAAAGTACCAAGTTTATGGGCAGCTATTAAACAATAAACAAAGACCTGAAGAAGCTTGTGAGAAGCAGATCAAATAGACCACACTAATCAAATAGACCACACTAAATATTTAATGGCATCTAAGATTACTCACTTTGACAAGGAAATGCTCACACCTTGTTTGTTTATTTGGCTACTTGAATCTGACTTCTTTTATTCAATACTTTTTATTTTATGCAACTTCTTTTTTTCCTATTACTGTTTTCAGTGTTTGTGCCTTCTCTGTAGCTAGCAGAGTGATCCAAGTTCCTTAGATCACCACCTAATCACTCCCCAAACTGCCTTGTTATTTAGCCTTGTCATTCTGGCAATTTCTGAGCCATGACTGGGTAGGAAAAATAAGTTAAAAAATTCAATGTATGTGTCCTGTTTAGCTAAATTAAATATAAATTTGGGGAAAAACAAAACAAAACAAACAAACAACCCACAAAAAACCAAAACAAAACCCTGAAAAAACACAAAACAATAAAGTCAAACTTTTAGATAAAAACAATTAAAAATAATCCCACATATTTTAAGTTTTCCACAATAACTTGTTTGTCAAAACACATTGCTATTTCCAGAATAACATTATATCAAGCATATAAATCTATTGACTTGATACTTACATCTCACTCAAGTGACTGATGCAGAGGATTGTCAAATCATCCTTGAAACAAAGTAAAGCTCTGATGTCAAAGAAAAAAACCTTTGACAAACTGTAGTTGACAAGGTATTCTTTCTCTATCATAAAGTCATATCTCATTCAGGATACTATATTGTATTATATTTTTTTAAAAGTGAAAACACTTTGCTTGTAAAGCAAGAAATCCACACTTTCAAAACGTGAGTGGATAATGACGTTCTTGAGCCTTTCGTTACTTTAGATAATTCAGAAATCAAATCAGAGTTGTCAATCCCTGTTGAATTCTGCTATGTATATATAGCTACATAAAAGGGTAAACAGTTTGAAGATAGCAACAAAACAGAGGAAAACAGAGAAACCAATTCATCAGAACAGGCATCTACACTTTGCTCACTAGTCCCTTACTATTTGCTGCTCCATATGTTCCCTTGAAGTTCTACAAAAACACACCAAAAAAATTACAAAATCTCCTAGAGATTTAAGAGAAAATCAATAAATGCAGGAATGCTGAGCTCACAATTCAATACTAAAAAAAATAACATCCCAAGTTTTGATACCTGAGTATGGTGGTTGTTGTGACACTTTCTGTTTCCAAGGCCACACACACTTGAAAAGATTAGACGCTGGGACATTCCCAGATTATAGATCAGGTGCTGAATGTCAGTGCTTTGGTGGGTGAAAAGAAACATCCACTATTAGAGGTAAAATACCACAGGACTCCTACCTTTCATTGACTAAAAGGGAAGATGGAAGAAGAATGGATCTCATCAGAGAAGAATCCTCAGGTGGTTCCTTCTCTTTCAGCCCAATAAGATAGCAGTCAGGAGGAGTTCTTCATCCCCAAAATGGCTACCAGAAGCTGCTTGGTATTATTCCTCTTTCAGAAAGTTCTCAAAGTATAGGAAAGGAGAGCAACTCTGATATCATGCATTTGAAATATCTATGATTGCTTCTCTGAGGCATGAAACTGGAGAAATAAGTTTCCCCAAGAATAAAGATAAAGATTTTCATTTGAGCTGATTTAGACATAAGTGCAGTGAAATCCAGATGTGTCACCTACATCAGATTTAACAGGGATCATTCTTTTTCTGGGTACATACTTGAGCTTTGCTGTCACCCAAGCAACACTGACCTGCAAAACCAGCTGAGTCAGAAAATCAAGGTCCTGCCAGAGAATAAATAATATTTTTTTGCAAATCAGGAGCATCATCTTTCCATCTAATCTAAATTTCAATGTAAGTATTTCCATTTGACTTAGACCCTGCATATTCTCCATAAATTTTCACCATATGCAAAATTTGCATTCACTGAATAGGATTTCTTGCAGCATAAGCACTGACTGGGACCAACCAGGGCAGTGACTGCAAAAATAAAGAAATATCATTCATGTACAGAGAAATGCTTAGGAAATGATCACACAAATGAAATAACAGTCAATTCCTTGATTATTTATTCATTATTTCTTCTGGCATCACTTTTGGGAAAAGTTTTGTGAGCATCCTATAACAAAGTGATAAAATGCACTTCAGTGAAACACCCCCTGCTTTAGGCTATCTCTATAGCCGTTGCCTGGCAGCGTTTTCAGAGGGTGAGAGGTTACTACACTTATCTTCTGCTCTATCTGGCCTCCTCCTTCCCTTTGTTTCCTCAAATAACCCTGCTGCCATTAAAAACTCTATCTCTGTGACAAGCTTGACAAGGGAAATTTGTCTTGTCTTCTGTCACACAGGGTCAAGGGACAACCTCTGGCTTTGCTTGTTTCATTAGAAGAATTCATGTCCTTTTAGTAGAAACACTGTTAGGACCTTTCAAAGCTTTGTTATTCTTTGTTGAATTAGTTATTGTCTCGCCTCGAGTCTTTTGTTCCAAAGATGTCTGAAGAATTATTGCAATGTCTACCTTGTTGCCTGTCACATAAATCACCCATTGATACAGCCTTTGCAAGGAGAATGTGATAAATAGCTAAAATTCTTTCATCATAGCTCAGTGAGGAATGGATGTTGCAAGCAGCAGTTCTTCAAATTAGTTTATAGAAGTCAAAAAATTTAATGACCTGTCTGTCTTGATCTTTAAGTGGATCATCTGTTTCTCATTCCAGTTAAATTCTAATACAACACTTATCCTTCCCACAAAGAAAGTACAAAGGAGGATTTATGAGAGGGGCCAGTGTGGAACTTTTGGTAAGTCACAGAGTTGCCAGACCATATCTGTCACCTCCAGAAAAAGCCCATTCACAATACCTGCAAGTATTCTCATAACTGCCCTTGGATCCCTAATTCCCATTCTATTTCCTACTTTTCTAACTCAGTGAAACAGGGCAGAGAGTAGTTTAACTGAAGAAGTGAAGAAGCAAAGAAGCAGTTTGTCTGGGAATGTACAAGTGACGCATCATAGGAATGCTGGGGAGAATGGAAAGATAGAAGCACATCTTGAATGCCCAATAGGGATTTTTTTAGTATATTAACCATTTTTCTGCTCAGATCACTATGTCACTGGGGAAAAATGCATCTGTATACAGCCTAACATACAGTGTTCCCGCCCTGCATCTGCCCCTGCTGCCACAACATAATTAATGAAAAGGAATTATTCTTTTTCCTATACGTTTCGTAATATATCTCCTAGTACATCTCCTTCAGCAGCTCCGAAAGCAGTTTCTAATTGGAACAACTTTGGTCATGCTAAGGAATACAAAGAGCCAGTTGGGACCTTTCAACATAACCAGCCACAACTTCAATGACACCTTACAAGGACTGAGTCCTATAATGCCATCACTACTATTGTGCACCCAACCAGCCACCTGCTCCAGCAACTGTTGTTACTACTCCATAGACAGTTGGAATGGAAGAGGTTTTACTGATCATTAGCCAGGATTGGCAGGACTAGTTCTGGTTGCCTCTCTCTGAGTGGTCAGCAAATAAGTGGAAGGATTCAGATTCCATGTTGTTCTTGCCCATTTGACAGTGTTAACAGGAAATACTGTTACAGATAAATATAAATTCTCTCTCCTCTGCTAGTCTGATCTTCTGCCTCTACTCATTTCCCACCTACCCTTCCACTGCACTTGTAACACAGCTATGCCAGTCTGTATTCAGTGGGACATGTTTAAAGGATGGGGGAAACTTCAAAAAGCATTTCCCCTATATTAACAGTGAACAGTTAAATCATATACTTCTTCAAGCTGTGGCTATTTGTAGAGGCAAAGAGAGTTTGCTTATATCCTGCCAGGAATTTTCAGTCAATTGATGTCATCTTCCACAGTACCTGACCTGCTGTGTGGGATCTAAATATGAGGAAAACCATGTAATTCTAAATCAGTGGCTGCACAGTGGTTGGAAAGAGAACTTTCACAGCAGCTGGACTTCAGAATGAAAAGGACTGAAGTAGCCTTCACTCTTCTTGTGATTTTTTTTTCTAAAGTCATTATTAAGAAAAAGCATCTCAAGGAACCTGTGGTAGTTACAGAAATGCACAGGCTGAAATAACAGATCAAGTTGTGGTCAGAGCTGGCAGCAAGCAAAGGTCACTGAATTTCTGAGTCAAAACACAGTCAGCAAGGACTTCATGGAGGATCTTTCAACACATTCACAGGAGCTAAGCTCAATGAGAACATCCAGAAAATTTGATGCAGAGGAAATGAAGTGCAATCTATCACCCATAATTCTTCCTGCATAAAGAGAAATCCAATTGTCTGAAAACATGAGGCAGCAGAAACTGAGTTCATAATTTAATTCACTTCAGCTCACCTTACTGACTTCAACAGTATGCAGAACACTATCTTTTATCACTCCAGTGTCACTGTTCCTCATTTTTTTCATAGTGAATATGGTTATGGTTATTGATGTGCTTATGAAATATGCACTTAGATTCCTCCACAGTGTATCTGGATGTATGCCTGTATATCAAGTATTGTTCTGTGGTGGCTGGGTGGGGTGTTTGGGGGATTGGAAGGTGTCAAGAGGGGAAAGAGGTAGGCTAACCTTGCAAAAGCTACCTCCACAAGGTCATAGACCTCTTTCTTCACAGAGTTCCCTGCTGTTGCAGTCTATAATGTCATTATAGTTTCCAAGAAGGGCTCTGTTTCTTCTTTTTGGCATACCCTTGCAGAAGTGATTATGAGCCAGATTACAATTTGAAACCATGTGAAAGAAAAATATTATCAAAATCTCTTGACAGGATGATCGTAATCTGGAAAATGTCATTCTCTTCACCCTCCATGAGAAATACAGTTCTACTGAAAAATGAAATCTGAAAATATAGATCACCATGCAGAGACCAGGCTTTGCTTTCTGCCATACATGAGGCTGTGGGCTGTTCTCACAGCTCATGCAGCGTACCCCGCTACTGCCAGTTCATCTGCAGAACATCCTGCCTGACAACAGCCACCACAGTGAACTGTATTCCCTTCTTTCTTGAGCTGTAATGCTTGTCCCAAGCCTCGGAGATGCTGTGGGTTGCCTGGATTTTTTTCTCCTTTCATTTTCTTGCTTTTCTCCTCAGTCAGCTAGCGTTAGAAACAAGGAGGATTCTCTTAAGGACCTCAGCCGTCCCTATTCCAATCACCTGCTCCCTCTGCACCTTTCAGTTTTACCACTAGATGGAAGCCTTGATTTCCAGAGTTTCTCAGGTTTCTGACCGCTCAATTGCGCAGCCGAGCTTCCTGGTGAGGCGTTTAGCTACGCCGATTCACATACTTAAGTAACAATTTGCTGGTCTCAGGCATTTCTATAGGTCAGTGATTCATACATGGAAGGTATGAAACGTACAAGCCTCACAGGTGTGCTGGCATTCTCAGATAAAACTGTAGAGATTGCTAGGGCTACATAAATCTTTGCCGGAATGTAAATCTAGATTGCATCAGCCATGGATAATCAAAGGAAGGAGAATGGGATCGCTGCTTCCCACCAGTCTCAGCACAGGGGGTAGTCACTGGTAATACATGTTTGGGGTTGCAGAGCTGGCTGAAGGCTATTCCCTTCATCAGCATTGAGCTGCCCAGCGCAGCACTGAGGTCCCAGGAGATAACACAAGCTATATATACTCTGAGTTACCAACAACAATTTTGGTTGTAAGCACCACGTGAACAAAAATTGAGGTTTCAATTGTTACTATAAGAAAATACTGAATACTTGGTATGAATGAATACTTTTCATATCTTATTTCTGAACAGCTCAATGCGAATTTTTATGTTCAGAATTCAGGGTGTTTAGGATCTATTGCTCTCATGGGATCATTCTCTGACTCAGTAATGGGATGTGAACTGCTGAATACTCGTGATTATGAACTCAGGATTTGCTTTTGAAGAAAACTCATGTTGGTTGTTAGCCAACATCAGAGATCAATGGGAGATATTTCTGCTCCTAAGCACCAAGTCAGATGGGGAGAACTCTACGGTTTTAGCAGACAGCAAATTCATTTCAATACTTTGACAAAGAAAAGAGGAAGCACAGTTTATAAAAATTTCCTTAATAACTCAGAAGGCTATTTCTGAAAAGAATTTCTGATTAGTCCTTTCTTTTATAAGCCTAGAAAGCTCCAGGGGCAACGGGGTGAAGTTCCTTGTTCTTGCTCTTCAGTTATTTCTTTAATAATGTGCAGACATGCGATGTAATCTTGCTGGTTATCCCTGTGATTGCTCTCACACACAGTACTACAACTCCTACTTCTATATTGCTACTAAACTGTAGAACAGTTAAGACTAGATGTTGCTCATGTTACCCAGTAGCATGTGAGTCTGCAACTGTGCAGGTACATCAAGTAGTGAAAGACAAATTCTGTTTTTACCCCAGAATATCTGCCTTTGTCTTGATGTCAGCTGGAAGGATTGTGCTGTTGCCCAAGTTGTGATGAGTACTGTTCAATGGAGCACTAGCTGATACAAACTAAAACTGCTGAAAATCAGGCTAGTCACGATTTCATGGTGCCTTGAACCTGTTTCATCTACCAGTATAAGCAACATAGCTCTTAAATCTAGGACCTGAGCTGGTATAGATAAGCTAATTGGAAGGATTTACACACATTCACTCTAGTCAAGGATTTGTTGCACACTAGCACAGATCAATACAAGATAGGAAACAACTTCTATGGATTCGTTTTCATTATAACATACCTGGGAATTTCACATTGCCATCTTCAAATGAGTTGTGCCTAGCACAGACTGCAAAAACAACCCTCTTACAGACCTCACAAACAGTTATTTTCTCTTGGGATTCACTTGGGGTTAGGATTGTGTTGTCGTTGCTCTAGATGTCATTAATCTCTTTCTGTTCATTTCAGTCAATCTGTTTCATAGTTCTGCTTGATTTTATTGGGTGTCTTTTTTGTGGATTGGGTAGGAAGGGGAAGATGTGAAGAAATTGAATTTTAACAAGCAATATTACTGCTTGTCACGAGGACAAGGCCTTATGTGTATGAGCCAGTCCACACCATATATAAGTCATCTCAGTGGGACAAACTACTAAATGTAGTATGTCTAAACTTCAAAGATACTTTGTAAAAATTACTTTACTTGGAAAATTATTGGTTTGGTGTAACCACAAATAACACTGGGATTATTGTAACTGAAAGGGATGGAAAATCTTGGATTTGGTCACAGTTTCTTGGTGTACACATTTCCATTATTCCTTGTGGAAGATTAGAGAATGGTCCTTGTTGTGGTTTAACCCCAGCTGGCAACTAAGTACAACACAGCCGCTCGCTCACTCCCTGCCTTCCCCCGTTGGGATGGGAAGGAAAATCAGAAAAAGATAAAAGCCATGGGTTGACATAAGAATGGTTTAATAATTGAAATTAAGTAAAATATAGTAACAATAAACCCAGTAATAACAGTAATGAAAAGGGAGATAACAAAAAAAGAGAGCTTTCCAGCACCTAAAGAGGTCCCACAAGAAATCTGGAGAGGAACTATTTACAAGGGTGTGTAGGCATAGAACAAGGGGAAATGGCTTTTAACTGAAAGAGGAGAGATTTTGATTGCATATTAGGAAAACATTCTTTACTCTAAGGGTGGTGAGGCACTTGGACAGGTTCCCCAGAGAAACTGTGGCTTCCCCATCCCTGGCAGTGTTCAAGGCCAGGTTAGATGGGGCTTTGCGCAACATGGTCTAGAGGAAGGTGTCCCTACCCGTGACAGGGTGGTTGGAACTGGATGATCTTTAAGGTCCTTTCCAACACAAACCATTCTATGATGCTACAATTCTACTACTAAAGCCCACAACCGCTCACCACCCACTGACTGATAGCCAGTACGACCCGCACAGCTCTCGGACCCTTCTGGGTAACACCCCCCAGTATATATACTGGAATGACATGCTGTGGTATGGAATACCCCTTTGGCTAGTTTGGATCAGGTGTCCTGTCTCTGCTTCCTCCTGGCTTCTCCTCGCTGGCAGAGCATGAGACTGAAAGTCCTTGATCAGGGTAAGCACTACTTAAAAACAACTAAAACATTGGTGACTTATCAGCACTGTTCTCATACTATCATACTAGATTCCTAGCAGCACTGCACCAGCTGCTAGGAAGAAAATTAGCTGTATCCCAGCCAAAACCAGGAAAATCCTTCAGCCGCTGGAGTTTCTGGCTAAGCTCACCTCAACTTCAGCATTACAGGACAATAGCATGAAAAAATAATATTCAGCTTGTATACATCTTCTATATGGGAATAAGAAAGGGAAGAAGGTATAGCTTAATCCAAAAAAGAAAGCCCTAAGGCACCAAGTGACAGGAATCATGAGTAGCTGCACTATCTGAAAATGCGTTGTATTCATTTCTGAAACCAAATGCTCTTCAGGTTGCCAGTGTCCCTTTAAGAAGTGCCATTGACTGTGAAAGCCATTTGGAGAAAAGAAGCAGAAGTCTCATTAACAATGGTATCAGACTGGAATGAAGGACAAATTCACTGTATTTCATCACTGCCTTCTGTGATACAGCTTGTGTTCATTGAATGGAAAACTGGAAATAATAAATAAGTAGTAAGCTGCTATAAATGGCACCTTTTTGTTACACTAATCATTCTCAAGTTTTCCATGATTTACAGATGCCTTGGATTTTGGAAGTGGAAAATGCACATAAACAGAGTGGACCCTGCTGTATGAGGAAAAGTGAGAATGACATTCTGCTGAGTAGAATTTGAATTCATAATTGATTTCAGTTTTATTTTAATCTTTAGTTATAACACATTCATGTGAATATTCATTTGATGGGCCAAACTGCTTAAATCTTTTCTTCCATTCATAAGCCAGCTGCTGCGTAGACATGCATCAAATTCAGTAGATTCACAATCTGTTCCTTAATTTCATTACTAATGGAGGTATCCACAGAAAAACTTTTTTGATTGCTCTATTTTATGAAGTTTAATGCAGTTTTACCTGTCAGATATACAAGTCAAAGGCTTTGCTAGTTCCAGTGTCTGATACAATTAGGTTAATGGCATGAAGCCACTGGAGTGTGGGGATGCAGGCAGACTGCTCTGTGCCCAGGAGTCAGAGCCACAGTCATATTTGCCCTTGCTGTCAAAGAGAGGAGAATGGCAGTGACAACAGTGGCTAGGAGGAACTTTGTAGAAATAAAGCCTGTCAGGCTCTCCTTGCATTCTCATGCCCATAGGCAGCTGTCCAACAAAGTGCCCTCACTTCCTAGAAATTTCAGTAGTTTTTTCTAGGCATGGGTAGAAAACTTTACACAAAAATCTCCAAACAACTTGGTCTAATAAAAGACATGAACTGCTGCTATCCTCAGGTCTGAATCTTTCCTTGTGTAGGTGATAGCATAAGAACATGAGACCAGAATGATGTCTCTGCAAGCGAGAACTCATCTAACTTGCACACCCCTGGAAAAGTCACTAACTTGTTTAAAAGTCTTGCAACAGTTTCCTAAGCACTGGAGTTTTCTCTCTATTTTCTTCCTGCTCCTCACTTCTGTTTTTGTGCGGTTTTTGCTTAGTTTCCATCAGCCTGCTTCGAAGCTGTGTTATAATTCAGCTGTAGCAAAGTCAATACTGGAATGAGCAGCATTCTGTCCTCCTTGACCATTGTCCTGGCTATATAAGGGCTTACATCACCCACCCTTCAAGTCTGTGATCAAGACCAAAAATGTCAAGATTGATGTCACGTCTATTCATTCCTCCCATAACTGCTTCTCTTCTACAGATGTGTGGATACAGGCAATTTCTACCTTGAACAACACACTCTCTCACGTAGACTTGCCTGTGGATTATATGGAAATTACTAAGTATTAAGAGAAAGAGCCTAGTTTGTGTAGATATGAAGCCTGCTTTCATTAGGCCAGTCAGACATCAGCTATTTATAGACTGGTTCTAGATTTTCTCTACAGGGAAAGAAAAAATTACTCTCAATCCTAATCCTCTTCTTATTTGATGTGGAAAAGGAGGTGATGAGGATATACTAGAAAATGGAGCAGATTACACAGGATCAGAATCATAGAATAGTTAGGGTTGGAAAGGACCCAAAGATCATCTAGTTCCAACCCCCTGCCATGGGCAAGGACCCCTTACACTGAACCATATCACCCAAGGCTCTGTTCAACCTGGCCTTGAACACCACCAGGGATGAAGCATTCACAGCTTCCCTGGGCAACCCATTCCAGTGCATCACCACCCTAACACTAAAGAATTTCTTCCTCATATCCAATCTAAACTTCCCTTTTTTAAGTTTGAACCCATTACCCCTTGTCCTATCACTACAGTCCCTAATGAAGAGTCCCTCCCCAGC